>JAPJBO010000520.1:0-160902 GCA_030068145.1 Diplonema papillatum | reverse complement strand
CTCAGCTTCGGAGTTCCTCTCCACAATCCGTTTCGACGGCCGAATTACCTCCCCCGGTGGCACCTTCTCTGTGGTTAGCATCACGCCGAGAACGTCGAATGCCACCCGCCTTTGTATACCTTCTTGTCG
Source organism: Diplonema papillatum (assembly GCA_030068145.1). Lineage (NCBI taxonomy): Eukaryota > Euglenozoa > Diplonemea > Diplonemida > Diplonemidae > Diplonema > Diplonema papillatum. The sequence goes on along the minus strand of JAPJBO010000520.1, from coordinate 160,773 downwards.
CCCGTTGTTCACTGCTGTGCCGTCGCTTTCCGCATAATCAAGGGTTTGCGGGGTGTCCGACGCCGTCGTGAAAAAATGCGACTTTTTCTGCGTGCAGACTTTCATCCCGGTCAGCCCGGCGAACATTCCTGACCGCCTGGCTGCCTCCTCTAAATCGGCAAACGTCTTCAGCATTGCATACACGTCATCGACGTACGATAGCGGAATCGCCGCTTCGATGTCCGCTACGTGTCGCATCCAGACACTGATGATGACGTTAATTAGGATGACACTCAGCGGGCATCCCTGCATTATCCCGTTCGTAGGCACGAAGCCTTCTCCAACCGTTGCTCCCACCCGGAAGTGACGCCGCATGTTGGTGTAGGCTGCCCTCAGAGTCCGCAGTACAACCTCGTTAAACCCCAGCTCCTCGGCCAGCTTAAAGGCTACTTCGATCGGTACCGAGTCAAAGCACTTTTGGAAGTCCAGCGCTAGGCCAAAGAGTGGCTCTCCCGTTAGGTGCGCCTCTTCGATAAGCGCTGCCAAGTGCCATACCAGGTCGTCTGTTCCATGTTCCTTCCGACATCCATGCAGGCCGCTCGGCGCAATCTCGTCCATCCACGCGAGTGCTGCCTTCGCCCTTACGGCTGCCCATATCCGGTACAGGACAGGCGTTATCGAAATCGGTCGTTGCGACAAGGGGTCCCCGTTGCTTTCGGGCTTCGGAAGCAGGTGAATGATCGCATGCATTAGCTGTTCCGGCCATCGTCCCTCGCTTTCCACTGCGTTCATGGCATCTGCCATGAGTTGTAGGATTTCCGAGGGGAGTTGTCGTAGCTCGTGCACGCGCCATCCATGTAGTCCGGGGGACGATGTCTTTTTCATCTTCTTGAGTGCCGCGTCCACATCAGCAGCACTGATGGGCTCGCATTCCATCGCATGCGGCGCGGGTAGATACCGTGCGTACTGCGACTTGAATGCCTCCCACTCTGGCTCCGGTTGGTCCGCATACTTTTGAAATATACCTCCCCAGGCGCCGGGCCCTCTCAGCATCTCATCGATCTCCGTCGGGCACGCGGTTAAGGTGCCATCCTGTCGTCGCAGAAATGCCGTTGGGATCCCTTGCTGTCCAGCTAGAAACCGATATATATCGCCTTTTTCTGGGCCACTCCAAGCCTTCTGCATTCGATCCTTCCAGAGGCGTGAGCGCTGCGTCTTCAGCGCGGCAATCGCTTCACGTTGGGATCCTTCCAGCCTCTCTACCGCCGCCACGAGTTCCTGCAACTCATCGCTGCTTCCGAAGTGCGTGAGCTGCGGTAAGAACTCTTCCACATTTCTTCTCCGCAACGCGTTTCGTGCGTTGCGTTCTGCTACCGTCATCGCACCCACTTGTCCGCTACCGAGCCTCTGCCTTGCCTCCGCGACCACTGAGCGTAGCATTCCAAGAACTCTATCGCGTTGCTTCGTGGACCAATTCATAGCTCCTCGCGTCGTGCATGCCTGCCTCGCAGATGCGTGCGCCTCCCGTGTGCGGTAGCCGCCGGCTCTACCCCGGTAAGCAGTCGACCCTGGTTCGAGGTTCTCTCGGTGCAAATCAATCAGGTACGCCTCCGCCACTTCAGACGCATTCCTCAACGCCCCGTCCGCCCCACTTTCCGTTCGCTTTCGACGCAAGGCCGACGCTAGCATGCTCTGCTTCTGCTCCTGCGTCTGCACTGGCACTCTCCTCGGGAAAGGGGCGGGTATCCGGTGGTTGCGTTTGGGCGGCGTGAAAGCCGGTATGTTGAGTGTGACAAAGATTGGGCAGTGGGTCGGTATGTCATACTCTCCCGCTTTCGCGGTTTGGACGGTCACCACGGTCTGTGCTGCTACTGCGTTCAGGAAGCACATGTCTATTCGGGAGCCCGCCGCCGCCGCCCAGCAGGTGGGCGGTGCGTCCTGTGACCCCGCTCGCGCAGCCGCTGACGCCGCATCGACCCATCCACTTTGGCAGGCTGTGGTCAGGGACATGCTTTCCTCTGCCGGCGTGTTGAAGTCACCCATGACAGCTATCGGTACCTGCCCGAGTCCTGCCGCCATTTCGAAAACATCTGCAATGAGCTTCTCCCGATCCCGTACCACCGCCGCCTCCCTGCCTACGGGTGCATACACCGATATCACGTGCAGCACCATACGCGCATTTCCCGTTGCCACCACCGCGTGCGCGACTCGTGTACTCCTCGCCAACTCTCTCTCCAACTCTGTTGTGGGCTGGGAGACACTAGCCACCATGCCGCGGGTGGCGACAGCTGCGCCTCCTGGCACCCGTTGTCCTATACCGTTCGCACCCACAACAACAGGCACGTCTTCGCCCCAGTGACAGTCCCATCCGTATGCCGCAAGAAACAGCCCGCATGTCCTTTTTGTCTCTGGGCCCGCCCTGGTCTCTTGCAGAGCGACGATGTCCGCCGGGAGGGTCGCCACTGTCCGACTTCTCGCATTTATGGAACCCACGTTTGCCGTTGCTAGCACTATCGTGCGACCAGGGGGCGCTATCGTATTCCGGGCTGAGAGTCTGGGTTTACTGTCTGCTGCTATCTCACTCAGGGGAAGCTGTGACACCTCGGGGCCGAGGGTCGACAGCAGCTGCAGAGTTTCATGCGGTACGTGCAACGCGTCATAGTGCTGCGGCCGGTACGTCACGGTGATGATGCGTGACGAATTACCAGCTCTTCCTTCGCACCTGAGGTGCGCCAAATTCGTTGTTGATAGTACCCACACAGTTGCCTTCAGCACTTCTGCTGCGGCTTGCAACGTGAGGTGGTCACCGTAGTGTCCGTCCCGCGCTACGGTGGAAAGATACTCAGATAGAGACGAATCAGTAGGGAGGAACGCCGAAGGCGGGTGGTGTCGCAGCTGCCAGGTTACCTTCTGCCTTAGGGAAGTAGCCGAAAGACTCAGCTTACTACTTCGCAGCAGCGCGGCAAATTGGCAGTTACCATCTTTCTCAACCGGTATCCGCTTCGCGCGCAAGATCGCAGCCGCCCTGTCGAGTTCCGTGTCGCCGCTTTCAGCTGGCGTCGGTTGATTCACGGCGGTTGACTGGTTTACACTCTTGACTTCCTCCCCTCGTCGATTTCGCTTGCCAGTAGTAGGGTTGGCGCACCGGACAGCGCCAGTTGACACGTTTTCCTTGCTTGGTGTCAGTTCTTGTCCGGCACGCCCAGCCCCCTACTTTTTATCGATGGGGCTGTAGCGGTTGGTTGACACCATGTCAGTCAGGAGCTGCTGCTTACCCCCGCCTTTCCCGCCCTTCGCCTTTCCGGCGACCGGTCTCTTTGTAGCTTCGTTGAGCTGCTTCAACTGCTCGGCCAGCTCCTTTTCGTCAGCCTCCTTCTTAGCTTTCTTCCCTTTCTTGGAAGCTGTGGTGAGGGGCTGGGCCGGGAGGGGCTCCTGCGCGGCGTTTTCGGCTAAAGGTACCGGCGGCTCGGCAGGGGGTGGAGTCGGTTGGATTGCAGGTACGGGCTCGTCTGTCCGCGCGGGCACGCCTGCGGCGGCAGATTGCTGTGCGACCTGTGCAATTCTCCCAAGCGCTGAGTCGATTCTGGCGCACATCTCCTGCGTAATACGGTCCAGCTTCTGCTCCGTCTCCGCCATCCACCCTGGCGTTGTCTTCGCGCTTGGTGGCTATCTGCGTCTGGGCGTCAGCCCAGCTTCGGAAGCGCTTTTCGAACGCGCCCTCCCAAGCCTCTCGCGCGGCAGTTCGCTCCTTCTGCCAGGCCTCTCGCTGCCTGCTCTGCTGCTGCGCCCAGGCTTCCCAGGCCGCTGCCGTCTCGTCCTGGTTCCCCTGCTCGCGCCTCTCTTCTCGCATCTCCGCGTCGTCCGTCGGGGACAGCTCCTTCAGCTGCTCCCGCAGTCTCGTCAGCTGCCTCTTCCGCACTTCTTCATGCGCTTTGAGCGCCCAGCGCCACTCGTCTTCCCCCTTCTTCTTCCCGAACTCGGCGAGGAACTCGGGCTTGGAGTACGTGGGTCCCCTGGGGGCCCCGTTGTCCGGCAGGCGTTTCGGCGGTCTGCAGCGGCGAGGCTGTCCAGCTCTTGGCGGGTTCGCTGGATGCGCTCCTGTCGGTGCGCCTCTTGCCGGGCCCGGTCGCGCGCCTCGACGTCGACGATTTCGCCTTCCTCCTCGCCAACGCGCACCTTGGCAACTGGTGGTGGCTCCGTCGCCTCGATGTGCGCGACTCCCTTCTTTGATCCGCACTCTGGCCCCAGCCCACCCAAGCTGCTCGACCAGGCGCTCGTACGCACCTACCCGCCCCTTCAACGTCTCAAGACGCAGAGTGTATGCACGGGTTTCGGGTAGGTGCACCACACGCACTTCGGCTTCGAACCTTTCGCTGCCCGAGGGTATTCCCTCGGGCCCCAGGGGGACCGCGTGGAGGTTGTTCGTAGTCATTTTACCGTTTGAGTATGTGTTGAGTGCGTTATGGTTTTCCCCCCTGTGTGTGTGTGTGTGTGTGTGTGTGTGTGGTGTGTTGTGTGTGTGTGTGTGTGTGTGGTGTGTGTGTGTGTGTGTGTGTGCGTGTGTGTGTGTGCGTGCGTGTGTGGTTGTGTGTGTGTGTTGTGTGTGTGTGTGTGTGTGTGGTTGTGTGTGTGTGTGGTGTGTGTGTGGTGTGTGTGGTGTGTGTGTTGTGTGTGTGTGTTGTGTGTGTGTGTGTGTGTGTGTGTGTGTGTGTGGTGTGTGTGTGTGTGTGTGTGTGTGGTGTGGTGTGTTGTGTGTGTGTTGTGTGTAGTGTGTGTGTGTGGTGTGTGTGTGTGTGTGTGTTGTGTGTGTGTGTGTGTGGTGTGTGTGTGTGTGTGTGTGGTTGTGTGTGTGTGTGTGTGTGTGTGTGGTGTGTGTGTGTGTGTGTTGTGTGTGTGACGCGTCCACATCGACGTTCTTCATCCGAGCATCTGAAACGAAAAGAGGTACAGCCCACTTCACGTTTGAGTTTTCCGACATGTCTCCCAAGTGTGCGTGGGGATCCTTCGGGAGACGGGTAGACTGAGGGGGCTGGTGATTGTTACGACTTCTGCTGTCGTCCACCGAAGTGCAATTTAACGACTGCTGCCCCTGAGTGTGCTGTGTTAGTTCGATGGTAGCTCACAGGCTCCCTCGGGGAGGTGGCACAACTTATAATCTTCAGCATATTTGCGTGCTGTCTCGTTCTCTCGCAAGTGCCATGAACGCAAAGAAACTTTTGGGAATGGACCTCGAAGATTCCATTACAGAAGAAGGGCATGGGGTAACAAATGGAGAATACAGGCGTGAGGTTTACTTTCATGCATTGCATACAGTGACAGAACGATGAGTAAGTTTTTGGCCTGACAAACAGACAGCTAACAGCAATGTTCTGACAATGCATGAAACGAATTGTGCGCTGTAGCCTGCATTCTGTGCTGCCGTGCCAGCAGAGTATGCTTCGGACAGCAGCAGTGTGGGTGGAAAGAACGATGGCAGATCTAAGGAACAAAGGGAGGTGGGTACGAGGGTGGTAGTTTATTAGCTGAGATCTCTGTACAGGGAGAGAACAAGTCTGGGAGATACAGAAGGAAGCAAACGGGCAGTAGCTGTGATCCAGCTGCGGGAGGGAAAAGCAAATCTACGAAGTATGAGCCTGCAAAGAAGCAGGTTGGCTTGCTCTGACCATCGGCTTCTTGCAAGCCCATGAGAACAGAGGTGGATCCAGCCTTTCACAGTCCCACCATGCAGCACGTTGGCGAAACTGAAAATTGCATCTAGGAGGGAAAACAGAGGAAGTGAGCAAGAAGAGGTCTATGCCAGGCCGCTGGTTAGCTTTTGGCTTTCATGCTGAAAAATATGGCAGTAAAACGGAAACCTCGTCGAATGCAACGACGCTTCAGAAGATGAGAACGTTCCGGTCATCAAAAAGATGCAAAAAACGAAGCGTGTTAAGGCTGTGTCGAGCAGTGAAAGAATCGACCCATTTATTCACAAACTACTTGCGTTCTTCTGGTAGAAGACCACGAGAGTGGTTCACTATCTGGAAACGTTTACGCATAGAGTCCTTGAGTTTTGAATCAGTTGTGCGGTCTGGATGCAACTTTGTCAGGAGCTTCTTTGCTGCGTCACGAGATCCTTTGGTACCAACAGGAATACCGACGATAATCCAAGCTTCGAAAACAGTCACCGAGTTCAAGCTGTTGTTAACAACATCGACAGCACCATCTTCGACGTTGATGATTCCGTACTTCTTCACTTTTAGCAGAGCCTCACGAAGATCCTCCTTCAATCCTGCCCTAAGACCGTCTGATGGAGCACCTGAAGCAGTTCCACTACGGAAATAGCTGCCGTATGTGCCGCCACCATTGTGGGATGCGCCTCCTGGAAATGTGTACTCAGAACGCGATCTTTGATGTTGTTCACGCTGTTGCTGCTGCTGACGTTCGTACTCTGGCATCAAGCGGTGAATCTGGCGAAGCAAACGCCGGTTCTCGTCCTCATAGCGCTGAGTCTTCATGCGTTCCAGATCAAGACGGTGTCGCAAACGAGCCGCTTCTTCCCGATTCCTTTCATTCTCTGAGCGCATACGCATCAGATCGACTCGAAGTGCCTCTGCACTGGACGCTGCGCGTTGCGCTTTCATTTGAGTCGTTTGCACTTGCAGCTTGTATTCGGATTCTTTTAGATTGAACATGCGACGAGCTTCTGCAAGTTCGTTGGTAGAGGTGGTCACATGACGACGAATTTCTTGCTCCCGCTGTTGGAACTGCTGTCTCTCGTAATTCGCACGCGCTTGAATATCAGCTATGTACGTCTGATACTTCGTTTCGCGCTTGTTGTAGAGTTCAGCCGTCTGGCGATGGCGGTCTGCAGCCCTCACCAGTTCTTCTTCCAACCGGCCACGGCGCATTCGTTCGTTGTGAAGGTCGTGAAGGAGTGCGTTCTGCACTTCTCTCTGTTGCTGATGCTCATAAACTGCTTGGTCTCGCTGCCTCTCGGTTTTTTCAAGCACCCGGCTAAGCTGTACAGCAACTTGTGCCACCGCCTCAAAGCGCGCATCCTGCATAACAGCCGTTTTAGGAACGTGGTCTCGCCTCTTCTTGTTCTGGTGCTCAGTTCGCCAGCACTCGTCACACAATGTCTCTTCACACTCGGTGCAGTGCAGGAGCTTTCCATTTTGCGGTGACTCAGCCGCGTCAGCGCTGCAGATAGTGCAGGATTTCGCGACGGGGGGGAAGGATTCCAAGAACTTCTTGACGTCAGCCATGAACTGCATCTCCTCGTACTCGGCCTGAAGTTCCTCGGCTACTTCCTGCGGGTCACGTGCATGGACATCGACTGTCAGCTTCGGGACGTTGCGGCGTTTCCACAGATTGATGTTGATAGCACTCTGCGACGTAACTTCATAGTCAGCTGTAGACGGATACTCCTCGAAGGCTGCGCCATCATCTGCGGCCGGTGTCATTTCGTCTCCGTCTAAGTCTTCGGTTTCTGGGGCATCGCCCGAAGACGAACCTTCACTGTCAAATGCCTCATGATGCAACCCACGACAAACACGCTCTATCTCACGCTCAATCTCCTGCACATTCGCTGGGACATCAACAGAACGAACGAAAAGCGGCCTCGAACGCAAGTCACGCAGAGCATCGTGCTGCTGTTCTCTGCTGAGAGATGGTAGCTTCGCAGCCAGCTCAGCGATAATACTACCTTCAGACTCTGCACTGCTGTCGGTGTTGTCATCGTCATTTGCAGCCCCTTCAGAGATGGTGTGCATCTCTCTGTAGTAAGACCCCGGTGCCCGCAGCGAGCGCAGTTTGGAAAGTGGAACGCTCTCATCCTCTTCCGAGCTGGCATCGCTGGTAGATTCGTTGTCGTCTTCGCAATGTTCAATAGAACCGGACAGGGAAGTTTGGTCCACTTCGACTTCAATCCACTTCGGCTCCGTTTCACGCTTTTCGCTGGAAAGAGCAGGCGGAGGAGTCGGCCGAATGCTTGTCGATGGACGAGAACCTGCCTCGGTGGGCTCTTCGTATGATACTCCTGGTGATGACGACTTGCAAGTACCATCCTCTTGATTCGAGCGACTGCGAACAGGTGCAGTGTGTTCCCTGATGTGACACGACTCATCCATGGTTTGCTCTGGCGCTGGCAACGACTCTGTAGAAGGACTGTGTTCTTCACTGTTATTGTCGGCGGCTGCATTGATGTCAGCTTCTTTGCCTTTCACATCGTCACCCGCACTGTCTTCGCTGTCGTGCGCTGATTCACTATCGTTTGCAACATCACCCGTAACGGGGCAATCAACTTGCTGAGATGCGTTCTCGGAAATGTCCGGCGAAGCTGCCTGGTTCGGAGCAGTGTCTTCTTGACAATTTTCTCCGCACTTTGAGACATCGACGGTGTCGTGCAAGCGGTTGTTGGTGTTGAGACCACGGAAAGGCTTACGGCTGAGGGTGGGCTTCGACTCGGCCTTCGGCTCATACTTCTTGGCTATGGTTTTAACATAGGACGTTTCCAGAAAGCTGCTCAATGCATCTTCGTGGCCCCACTTGATGCTGTGAGCGCGTGCCGTGAGTCCATTTCGATCTGTAGCTTTCAAATCGGCTCCGTAGGCTAGCAGCAGCTTCACAATGGCAACATATCCATGGTGTGCTGCGGCCATCAGGGGAGTCTCGCCGTCAACATCCGCAGATGACAGGTCGACCTTGTTGTCCAGCAGCAACTTGGCAAATTCTTCTTCCCCCTGCCAGCAGGCATGGTACAAAGCATCTTGCCCGTCGCAATCCTTTTTCTCAAGATCGGCTCCAAGCTGGATCAGCACTTCACCAATTTTCACATGACCTAGCCAAGCTGCCCACATTACACCAGTGAAACCATGCTCGTCTCCGGCATTGAGCAGTTTCACATCCACACCCTCAACCATTTCTACATCACAACGCTTGATAGCATCATGAAACTCTCCCACCGTTTTAGGGTATGTGTCCACCGCTGCCATGTTGTCCTCAAATGAGCTTTTGTCCCTCCTGTTACTTGAAGTTTTAGGTGGTACCCCCGAAGACATCAGAACAAGACCCTCCCACACTCTCGGAGTCATCGTTCCCAACTTATTTCGCTATGTTATAAACTATCCAACAGAACAGTTTATGCACGGGCGCGGGCCGAGGGGTACTGGGGGGGTTGACCCCAGTCCGGGACCCGGATCGGGAGTTTCGGTGATAGCCCTAAAACTCCTAAGAATGACCCGAACGGCTTTCTCGTTGCCTATTTCGCAAACCTGCCCCCCACACCTCTGTGCTGTTCACTACTACGTTGGATTTCGAGTATCAGACTTAGAGTTTCTGTAGGTCCACCGCCGTCTGTAGCCGTCTGTATACCGGTGTCTAGGATTTTCAACCATTTCGAAGAATGGGGTCTTTGCAAAAAACCTCTGAGAGGTCCCCCCAATCCCAAGAAATTTCGTACCGAGACAACAGAAATGAGGTCGGGGGTCGAGCTTCCAAGACGAAACTGAGTCGCTTTGAGGGTTGCTCACACGGAGCTTCTTCTGTACGTTTGAAGCAGAAAATGCTTAAGGGTCCTCAGGTGGCCCTGGGCCAAGTGGAGCTGCGGAGCCTGCGCCCTTGCTCATACTTCACTCCTTTTTCTGCACTGCGCTTCTCGTCGGTCCTGTGGCAGCTGAAGTGCGCAGTCTCCGGTGAACAAAGCAAAGAATTCTTTTCGGTTTGTGCCGCTTCAAAACGAGATATGGAAAAGGGGGACTGCAGAAAAAAGGACAGGAGCATAAGACAAAAAGAAAAACATTGAAAGGAAGGAGAAACTGCGGAAACGGCGTGAAAAACACGGGGTGTTCTACTGGGTGATTCCGGTGCATTTCTTGATCCTGCGGCATTTCATGCGCCATATGGCTCGCAGCTCGCAAGGTGTAGGTGCGAACTATGCGAGATAAAGTTTGCAGTTGGGTCACCCAGTGTGCTACACTCACGCAGAGTGGTGCTGTAGAGCACAAGAGAACCTTCCAGACAGATTGGCGGGGAGAACATTTCCGGGGATAGGTCTTGCAGCGCTCAACAAAACAAGATCAATGATAGGAAATTGATCAGGTGAACGAATCTTGTTCTTCGCGTACATAATGAACCTCTCTGAAGGTTTTTTCTTACTTTGCACTTTTTGGTTGGCTTGTTGAATTTCCTCATGTGCAACCGTTGGTCTGGAAACGTTCCCTTCAGTCAACAGTACTACTAATAAAAATATGGGGGATAAAAAAAGAAGAGAGATGGATGAGTGGTTGCGAGGAACTGAAAAAAATCATAGGAGGCATTCAGCACGCTTTCACAGTCGCAAAGCATGGTGGTGAAACAGAAACGCCCTTGCCTGGACGAAGGACTCCCTGTGTCACAACGCACACTTCTTGAAGTGGTGCTTGTTTCGAAACTTGATTGCTGTCTGCTTGAGAGTACATACAAAACACAATCCTGTCGACCTTCACTCAACAAGGTACAGGAAAAATCATAGTTCCGTCGGAACACTGCCAGCTCAGCGGATGGCCGCACGGTTTTTGATGGCCGCAAGCTCGCACATGTGTTAGACACCTTGGTCCGTGTTTCAAGACGGGTAGTAGAAGATTGGTATCTGACATGAGCCTGTGAGCATTTAACCATGTCAGGCCGATGGGAGCAAGAGCCTTGTCCGAAGACATCGACACTTACCCTTCACCGTCGAGTATTTGTGCCGTGGGTTCATTATGATTGGTTGTGTTGTCATTCATTTGTGGTTCCGACGATCCCGAAGGGCGTTCGGCACGAGTTCGTTTTGCTTCGTTTTGAGCTGCCAGTACTTTCCAGTCGGAAAGGTAAGAACGTCGCGGGACTTGTGGTTCATTCCGTCTCAAAGTCGAGGTACTCGCTTTTTTTTTGTAACCTGGAAGTGGTCAGAAATAACAATAACTATTCTTGACCATCATCCGCATTGCGGAACCGTCGCCGGTGCTCTTGTGTACTGTTCTCGTGGACAGGAGATCTTTGTTGCCACGCTGTAAAGCCTGACATCAAAGTAACCCCTGGTGAGGTGTTGATTCTTTTTGTGAAAGGAGAAGCGACTTCGCCACTTGGTTCCGGATGTGGAGTTGGATATTCGAATTTTGTCTGAACTCTTTTTTGTCTGAGACTTCGAGGTTTTCTCGTCTGGGCTACAAGGCAACTTCGCCAACACAGCCCGCTCTCTTTTCTGAGCCGGAATATGTTTTTAGACCACTACATATATTGTGGTAGAGATTGGGGTTTCTTTTTATTGGTGCCAATGACAATTCTATTCGACCCGTCGCTTCTCGCACCTCAGCATTTGGAGAGGGATAGGAAAGGGGGTGGGGGGAGGAAACAAGGGATGGACAAAGAACGGGCCCAGGAGAAGTGCAGGCTGGCTATTCACAAAAAGTCCTCTGGTCAACTGTGGGGGAAAAGGTGAGCGGAATGCCGAAGATGTGCATATGCTGATGTCAGAGGATGGGTGCACATGGACTGAATGGACCAGAAGCAAACTCGATGGATAGTCTCGCCAACCAATCTACACGAAACCTGCCAACGATTGGTTCGCGGGGTAAGTGCTAATTTTTCATGCTCCACGAACACCGTTATGACACGAATCCCATGAAGAAGGAGTGCTGAAGACGATCGCTGCTGGTTTGGGGTCCGACTCCGCGCGGTCGCCGTCTACTCCTGCCGACGGTTTAATGCTGCGGGCGCGCCTTTCTGCTTTGCTTTCGGGGCGCAGTATTAGCTTTGAGCCGGTCCACTCTCCGTTTTTTCCCTATCAGGGGTCACTTCAACGAAAAGGGAGTCATTGATTGGAATTTCGCAGAACAAAGTGTTGGGGAAAAGGGGAAAAGAAGAAAAACGCATTTGACAAAAATGGGAAGAAAACTTGTTGGTACCCCTCTGGTCAATGGGTGCAAAGCCGCAGTCACAAACTTGAGGCTGATCGCTTGCGGTGTCCCTGCGCTCCTCGCACCGCCAGGCAACAATCTCAAGGTAACAGAGTCGTGAACTACTTCTTTCGTGTTGTTGCTCAGCAGCGGAAAAAGTTGCCAGAGGTTAATGATACTATACTGCTTGTTCGTCAGGTTGTTTGTTGTCGCGTGGAATTTGGGACTACCGAAGGTCTGGGTGTGGCTGCCAACAATTGGTAAGGCACTGGGAACGCAACGGATTTTTTGGAATCACAAGAAGTTTCCTGAAATCCATGCGGAAACTATCAAGAGATCCCACGCGTAATTCGTGTGACCAAACTGTTGACGCCCACCCCATGTTCCCCAGTTTCCCAGATGGCATGCTCACGCATACCATTCGTTTCGCAAATGTCGCCGGCAGCAAAGGCGGCACGTTCTCTGACGCCTGAAAGAGAGTCGGAAATAATACGGTGAGCAAAGCTGTGCTGCATGGCTGCCCCACGAAACGCGGGGCCCCCGTCTTTTTCCTGCTCACGGAGCGGTTGGTTGCGGGTTGTAGTCCGCAAGCTGCTCCCAGCGGCGCTCTTGCAAGAGATAGCTTGTGTCAGGAGACGGCGACAATTTGAATGGAGTCTCTTCTCGGACGAAGAGAACGAAGCAGAAGCTTTATTCAATGCTTGTACAAAGCTGTGTCTCAGCATCGAAATAGAGGCGAGGGCCGGAGGGTGTAGAAAAGCTTATTGCGTTGTCGGTGCAACCCGAGTCTCTTTTCACTCGAAGGCCTCTGCACTTTTTAAAGGATAAAAGGAGTTACCCCAACGGACGGAAATCAACAAACACTGGGGTTCAAAGAACATGGGTAGGGAGTCAAAAGCGTGCGAAAAAAAGAATGGAAAGAAGGACGAAGGAATGGGAAGGGCGAGGTGAGAAGGGGGGTAGGGAAGAGCGGAGAAAGTGAGAGAGAAGAAGCGCAGTAAAGAGTAGAGGTATCCTGTGTTTTCGTTCCACCTTGTGCAGGTGCCGCCTCTATCTTTCGCGTTCCTATTATAGCTCTGTTCCCTTTCTTTTTCTTTGCGGCCAACCTTTGTTGCACGCTTCTTCTTGTTTTGCCTGCAACTCATAATATGTTGCAGATCCCATTCATTGCGCTGGTGAGCCGCTTCAGGTCTTCTTTCACAGCTGCGAATGCACCCGCGCACAATCGCACGCAGCGCTACGCATAATGAGACGTCTACACGCCGCGTTCATTTATTGTCGTACCTTCCCTCAATTTTCTCCCCTCACATGGTCAACACCTTGTTTTTTGATTGGACCCCTGAATAACGAAAAAAAGAAAAAATGAGGAAGAGAGAAACAGGAGAGGGAATATGGAAAAGCAGAAATCACGCAAAGAGTTGTTCCACACCCACCACACAGTTTGCTTGAAAAGTAGCGGGACTGCCAAAATTCGTATCATGATCGTAAACAAAGATGGAAATACATCCTGGCGTTTGAAGTTGTTTGGTGAGCATACACATATATTAGAAGACACGACCTCATAATTTTTGAAGAAGACAACCTGTCTCTGGGAAAAGACTTAACTGAAAACTCGCTCCAGTGTTCATCTGCATGGCATAAAAACTTCTTCTTCATCTTCAAGGCATGAGCTGGAAAGTGTCAGCGACAGGTTTCATGCAAGGTGAGCCACCTTTAGAATGATGAACGATGTTCGACCCGAGTTCGATTCCCGTGGAGGAGGATCGAACTGCACCCCGGAAAATATGTCTTATTGAGCCAGAGGCTTTGCAAAAATTCTAGCCAGCGAGCAAATTGGACGAAAAACACTGGCTCGTGACAAAAAACGTATTCTCGCCAAACAATCTTTTCCTTTCATGCCGCGTACGAGACGAATGTTCGAAAGCGGACAGCCTTTGATCCAAAACGCGATGGATACGCACGGGAAAAAAGAAGGTCGAGTGAGAAATGTTTCCTTGTGGTTGTTTTTTCGCTCATGAATCCTACCAGTCTTCGTTTTCCTGCCAGAACCCTTTGTTCTCTTCGGCGATCATGGACGCTTTGCTCTGTGTGTTGGTCGTTTTTTTGTGTCGTCAGCATGAGCTTCAGAGGAATATATACCGTCGTGTCATTTGACACTGGTTTGACGTTGGTATGTGTTCCTGATACTAGCCAGACGCCAGCCGAGAAGGCGAGCGATAGAAATGAGAGAGAGACGAGTTAGAGAAATGATGAAGTGGAAATTTCAATCCAAACCCTGAAAGGTACATCTCACCCTGAAGTACTTGCTACAGACAAAACACAGCGGTCAGAATCAACCACTCTACTATGCAGTGGTTTATGAAAAAGCATACCATTGGCTCCAAGAACTCTCCCATACACTCAAATAGCGGCATGACAATGTAGTTCATAAATCCGATCTGACCCTTGGCCATCACTGTAGTAAACCGATCCATGAATGGTGATACGGGCATCCCTTGCAGTCGTTCACGATCTCCCTGTGGTGCGGTAATAGTTGCGGGTGGTCGTAATCAATATTTCGTTCTACATGTTGATGTTGCAACCCTGAAGCGATACGAGACGAGGCAGGTTTCATCTCACCGGGAAGCTTTTCGGTCGTCACTTCAAGCAGAAATTCCATTCACCTACTCCCAGCCGATGGCGGCATGCTTGGAAAGAGACGAGGGAAACAAAGGACAAACCTGCTGGAAGAATTCATCGACAATAACGTTGCACCAACCGTGGTACAACCTTTGCGGGCGCCCGCAGTTGCTGATGTCAGCCATCTTTACGCACATGGTGATGGCGAGGTTCTTGTCGGCTTTAGTCTTGTACATTTTGGAGTCAGTGGTGTCAAGACGCTTTTTGAAGCGCGATAGAATCATGGCATGAAGACCCATGTCTGTTCCAAGAATGAAATCAACGACGTCATCTCTCATCTTGGTGTAAGCATCGGCCTTGAAGGCCTTCAAAATGTTGAACTTGTCCATACGCATCAGCTCGAAAACGGACGAAGCATGGATGTTCTCGTTGACGGATCTGTCGTTGAAGAGAACGGCCAAGTAGTTCTGAGACCGCACGTGGAACGCATTGTTGATCCCCGGGTGGTTGTAGTCGTGGACGCAAGCTGCGAAGAGAGCAGCAAAGATTTCTTCGTCAGTCGCTTTTACTTTTTCTTTGCATCCGCCCGGTCCGAGAATGTAGTGGGTCACGTGCAGCACATCAGCCGCGTGCATGCTGTTGTGGTACGGGTTCGGGTGGTACCCCGCCTCCACCACAGACAACCAGTTCAACAAAGTCACTTCGTCGATGTTGAATTTCTGCATGAACTGCCACTTGTACATGAGAGCATAAGCTGTCACGAAAAGAGCACCGCCTTCCGGCTGGTTCCTCAGGTTCTCGCCACTGATACCGCCACTCATGGTCTCCTGTAATGTTTGTATAAATGTGCGTTGAATCCTTCTCATAGCGGTCATGAGTGTCAGAAAGTGTCGCAGTCCGCTGTGTTCAAGCTCGTAGGTAGATCAACAAGCGGACTAGAGAAGAAGAAAGAAAGAAAAAGAAAAAGGCCGCTCCTCGTCCAGGAACGTGACGGTCAACCACAGCTTGCAAAGCTTGAGTCGGAGGAAGCACAGTGCCACAACCCCGTCCGCTCTGCCCTGCGGCTGACCGTCTCGACGAGCTTGTGTTCAGCGCGAGCGCCAAACCCCAAGGTGCGCCAAGCCTTGATGCTTTAGTTTGGGAAATCGGTAGCCACTTGACCCGTAGGCCCGTTGCTCTGCAGTACCGCCGAACACGTGAAGCTTGGCTCCCGTGTAGCAGGCTCCCCCCTTCCCTGGTACCAAGCGGACTAGGAAAAATAGAACTTAGCAAACAGGGTTTTTGGTTCAGCGCACTCTTGATAAACGAGTCGACAGCTAGTCGGTGCCCGGGACGACGCATGGGCAGATTCTAATGGCGAGGTAAGCAGAACCGCGTGTTGTGGGTCTGTACTGGAGTCAAGACGAAAAAAAAGAAGTCAGTCTGTGATCACTTAGAATATACCTGTAGATCGAAGACATCATAGTCCCAGTCGTCCAACTTGACCATGAGGTCGTAGATCCGTTGTCTCTTGACGTTGTCGATGTTCTTCGTGACCTGTATTTGATTGCGACAGTTAAGAAACGGACAGAAATAGGGCAAAGCAGCCTTTACTTGATGGCAACTTGTCAGTCCAGCCGACCTACCGTAATTGGACTAATGTTGAACCGGGTAAAACCTGGGACACCCCCAAAATGTGTCTGGGTGTCCCAGGTTACCCGGTCCGGCTTTTTTTTTCGGGGTTTGTGTACTTAGTACTGAGCTGTTGTTGTAGGTCCTGTGCCGCCGTACTGAACTCTTTGAACGCCTCCACGTACTTCTGTTTGCCAAGGGCAGATGAAGTCGTCTGAGCCCTCAGCGTGAACCCCTTTCGTTGCATAAAAACGGTGCCCAGTCGTAGTTCAGGGTTGAATCATCTACAAGTCTGTCGCGGTTGTCCCCCGCCTTCGATCCCGCGTGCGAAAGAACTGACGTGCGCGCCTGTGACTTGATCCCCCGTCAGTCGCATCTGCTTCCTGTCTAAAGCGGCTGACTGTGGGTCGCCAGCACCGGACACGCTGTTCCAGCGACAGCACACAGCCCGAACCCCGTACACCCGCGCCAGCTCAATTCTCTGTGAGTGTCCAGTCTATTACCCCGACAGCTTTGTCCTGCGCTTTCAGCTCTTTCACCACGGATCGTGCCTTTTCCTTCGACAGCTCCACTGACTGGACCGCAGCTCCCCGTTTGGGCACTTCTCGCATGGTTGGTGGAATCTACTTGGTTTAAGCCACTGCCACAGGTCTCTTTGTCCCACTGCTTCCCCGCCTTGGCCTTTTTGTTCGATCGAGAGTATTTACGCAAGGCAGGTTTTCGACAGAGCACACGAGCACACTGCAGCTCTTTGTTCTTCCCATGGCCTTCTTCAGCTTGTATCGGGGGTCTCAGTGACCATCTGGACTTTGACAACGGCGGGCTAAAGCTGGAACGGGTTAATGACGGACCTGGGACAGCCCCGCAGGTTTGTGTCCCAGGTTTTACCCCGTTCCAGCTTTATTCCAGTTCAACATTAATCCAATTACGGCATCTTCCGAAGCCGAACAAAAAGACATACCATGCAGAAGTCGCTCGTAAGGTACGGAATAATAGCATTGCAGTGCTTCTCCTTTTCGGGGTCCGGTGTGGCGGCAAGGTCTGCTTCGGCACCGTGTTCCTTAGTAAAGAACTTAGATTTGATTATCTTCAACATTTCCATGTCGACGCTCTTCATGTCAGGCGGTTCAATGACTCCCGGTGGCAACGGGGCCTTCAGCGGATTCCGGACTTTGATAGCAAGGGCGTCTTCGACTTCAACCTTGGCTTCTTTGCCACCCTTGGCCTTCAATTCATCCTTTAGGCCAGCCAACGTCGGTTTGATAGATTCGGCGGTTTGCGCACAGCACTTGATGCATCCTCGGAGCGCTTTTTCTTCCCCGTGGAGGGAGCTTGACTTGTTGCCCATTGCTTGGGCCTTCTGGTTTATTTCGTCGACCTTCCTGTCGACGTAGCGCATCGCCGACAAGCTGCGGAGCTCCAGGTACGACTTGATGTACGGAATCAACTCGCTAGGTCCAAGGTCGCGGACGATCGGAAGCTCCAGCTTCACATCACCAACAGTAAGAACTGTCTTATCATCGGCGCAAGCTGCCTTCGCAGTGGAGTCTTTGAAAGCTTGCGTGAGATTCTCGACAAACTTTCCAGATTCCCGGCATCCACGCTTCTCGAGGGCGGTGTCATCAAACGTTGCGTCGTACACTTTCCCGGAGGCCGAAGCGACTGTAATCCACAAGGTGTCCGCATCCGGTCCAACACGCGCGAACGCAACGCTGCCTGAGCAGTCACCGAACAGCTTAGGCGTAACGCTCATGACATTCTTCAGACACACACCGGTTGGGCCGTTGTTCTGTAGACGGGTTGTTCATATGTAAGCATTTGCACACCTCAAAAAATATGGAGACCGCGCATAACTTGTAAGCAAATGAAGTTGGTACTGTGACGAACGGCACAAACTCGGGTAGCTCTGTAGCGGTCGCTCTTTATAGCCTCGTTCATACCTTGTCGAACGCTTCTTTGTTTGCCTTTGCACCTTGAACGCAGACTTCCAAGTCCGGAGCGAGTCGCGCCATTTCTTCGAATAGCGGGAGGATGACCTGTGGGTGCCAGTATAAGTCATATGCGACGAAGACAGTTTCTCGGTTGCAAAAAAACGGAACAACTCGCAAGTGAATCTGGTCGTATGTATACAACGAATAGATAGAGTTACAATTACTACCACTATCTTCCTTTTCTCCTCACAAAAGTTTGAGATTGCAGTTTGGAAAACACACCCCGTCGATGAATGTTGCTTGACCTTTGCTGAAGGTGAGGTCGTGACGGCTTCGGTCGGTTGTCCAGCTGTTGGGTGGCGAGTTGAGAATGTCAGTCCGATAGGCAAAGGTGGTCACTCCCTGCTGTGCTAGCTGGGTGTTCACTTATCAATAGATTCCCATTCTTCTGATTTGGCAGTGATGAACGCCTCCGCTACCACTGGAACTTTCAAGTGTAAAGACAAACCATGTGTCGTAAAAGCTGGAAGGTGCAAGCCCGACAGCGAGTTCACGGTCCCCTTGTCTGTAGTACTCTTCGGCAACTCTATCCATCCACTTCTTGTGGATGGCGGTTGGCCGACCCCAGCAAGACCAGTCGACCATGCGTGTCATGTGAGTGATCAAGTGGCGAATGTTGTCCTTAGTGCCCCAGTCGGCACCACCAGCAGCGAGCTGCTTGAAATCTTGGAGACGCTCCATCGGCATTTTCATCTGAACGTTGGCCTTGATGAAGAGCGCCTCACGGACGGTCTCGATGACGTCCTTGTTCTGGTCTGGGGTAAGCGTCTGCAGAAGATCAATCTTGGGATTGTAGAATAGCTCGGCAACTGCAGTCAAGTTGTTTTGCGTGTTTTGGTACAAGTCCGAGTACAACATGCTCAACATGGATCCAGCACGTTTGATGAAGATGTCGTCAAAACCTTCGTGGTCGAGATCAAGGATACTAGCACAGATGAGAGACGCCATAACGTCCTCCTTGCTGAACTTGATTGTGGCTTGCATCGCGTTCAGCAGGAAATGCATGATAATCAAGCAGTCGACAGCGTGGTTGTGCCCGTGGTACGGCACATCGTGGCATCGTGTGGAGAGAACGTTGTAGAAGTTCAATACGACGTTGCGGTCCATCTTGAAGAAATCGATGAGGCCGTGGTATTCGAACAACATAATCGCGACATCCGGAAGCTTAAGACTTGTCTCGAAGACGTCTGTATCCCAACCGAGCGACTCAACGTTGACTGGGGATGGCTCTGGTGTCGGCGGAATGTCGCAACTGTACATGTTGTCAAGTGGGTGACTGGGAGCACCCGACACGATCTTTTCGATTTCTTGCTTCGTCTTTGCAATCTCACCGTGGATCTCGCCGAGAGACTGCAGAGAACAGCTGGCCTCCTCGCGAAGAACGCTCAGGACCGGCGTCAACCGCACCTCAGCATCCTGTCCAGCTAACAAAATTGCTTCCGAAAGGTTGTACTCGGCCTCTTTTTTGGCGAGGTCGATCTCGCGCAGCTTCTTGTCGTCCTTTTTCTCTTCCTTTGCCTCCTCTTCCATCTGCTTGCGCTTCTGCTGGAAGATCCTCGGCATAGGGGCGCAGAAGAACTCGAATGGCGAGTTCTGTTGAGCAAGTTCCAGCGGCATGTTCACTTCCTTCGGATCCGACTTGGATTTCATGCGGATTTCGCACGTCGCCCCTGCATTCGATACCTTCAGGTCCGCTTTTTGCAGCGCTGAAGCAAACATCTTCCAGAAGTTGGGCCACTGCAACGTCGGCGCGAGCCCTTCTTTCAATTTCATCAGGTCGTCATCAGACATTGCCTTCGAGTATGCCGCGTTCGTTTTCACGTTGTAGACACTGACAGACAGCCCGACCATGTCACTCTTGACACCGCACGCAGAAACAAGGCAGGCGCACTCTTTGTCCTCGGTGAGGTACGTCAGCGCCATCAGCGGGCCTGGCATGTGCTTGTCTCTTCCTGAAGCTGCTGCGGACTCAGCTTGCGCAGCCGCGTTGGTGCCACCATTGGTAGCTGCGGTGTTGTCTGCCCCTGCGGCAGAGGCGTCCTTCTTACTCACATTCGGAGTCTTGGCCTCGTTCTTGTTCTCCGCTGTTTCCTTCCCCTTGCCCTCTTTTGTCCGCTTTTCGTCGGGTTTGTACTTCTCCTCCTCCTTCTTCTTGGAGTCCGCCGGCTTGGCCTCCTTTCCGGCGCCGCAACCCATTTGTCCTTACTCGAATTCGGCTTTGGAGCGGTGCGAATAAAGTTCCTCTGCTTCTTCTCGTGTTTTACTTCCTCTCAGAGGGCCCCCTTCCTCTGTAGTGAATTTAACAGCAATAAGCGCAAACGAAGAAGAACAGAAAGACGAGGTCTATCTTTACGGGTGAGTTCGTCGCGGGGATCGCCATCTTGATCTGCAAGATTTTTCTGACACACCACATGAGGTCTCGCAAATTGCTTCCGGGCTGGCACAGTCTGATGCTGACTTCGCGTGCAAACGAGTCCCCTACTAATGCAACAAGAGCTTCGTACGGTGAAGTAACGAAGCTCGCTCGAGAGCCCGATGAAACCACGCAACGACTGATGCGCACAGTGCCGGACGATGGCGGCTGTCAAGAGCATGCGTGACACAGCCGTGTTATGAAGGTGAGATGAGAGGCATCGGCTCACTCTGAGACTCAATGACCACAATGCAACAAGAGCCTGAGAGGACCCAACAATGTCATCTTTACGGTATCATTCACGCAATGGTTGTTGCGGTAAATCGAATGTTTGGGCAAATAGACGTGATGAAATCAGCTGCGAAACGAAATGGAGCTAGTTATCGGCTTGTTTTTGATTCCGCGAATGTTGCACGGCAAGCAAGGGAACACGATGCAACACGAGAGGACAAGGTCTTCGAGAAGCAGCATTACGCCAGCATATGCCACGCGGAAACAGCTTCTGTTGCTGCCTGGCGAACATTTCTCTTAATATCGTCAAGAGCTGGTCGCAGTGAGAAGATGACGTTCTGCTTGAATGTTACGCACACCGCTGATGTCTCGGGGGATTTCGCGAGCGCACGTAATGTGTCCAAAGCGGCAATGCGTGCCTGCTTGGAAGGCTTGAACGTTGAGCATGCGAGCAGACCCGGAATGATTGAAGCGAGAACCGGAACCTTAGCAAGCGTTGATGGACTGATTCGTACAATCGAGCCCAGTATCTCAACAGCGGCGGGAACTGTCGCCTCGTGTTGCTGTTCAAGTGTTTTAACAACCATGGGCAGCAGTTGTGCCGCATCATTAACGACGACTTGCGCGGGTACGTTGTCGAGGAGAGCCGACACGGCCTGGAACACGGCGGCTGACTCCTGTGACTTGGCAGGTGCGGCTTCAAACTTCTGGAGGAGGACAGGCAGCAGTGCATGGTGCGCTCGTTGCTTCCACAACGGCGCCCCTTTGTGTCCAAAAGCGCGGCTCAACCCGCGCAGATTCGCCTTTTTGTCCGCCTGAAGCACGTGCAGCAGCTGCCGTGCCGTATCCGGGCTCTGTTTTTTGATCATCTCCTGAAGAGCTTCGAGTGCAACTACTGCCCGGGCCCCACCTCGTCGCAAAGCTCCGCAGGCGAGTATTCCCATGTGCGGACTCGACGACCAGTTCTCGGGGTATCCAATGCCACCTTTATTGCAGCGGGACGCGAGAAGGAGACACACGCTTGCTTTGCTGAGATCTGCCTCCACGGGGGTGAACTCCGAGTGAAGCTGGAACACGGGGCCCGATTCCGCAGCATCAGACTTAGAGCAGCCTGGAAGAACAGCGTCCAGTCCAGCAACTGCTGACGGCTTTGCGGCGACGCAGAAAACGCACCACAGATCGAGTGGTAGAGTTTGCTGCTTGGGCTGAAGCACAGATCGCTGCGAGTCTGATGAGAGAAGCGCAAACGCAAGCTGCAGCGCAGCGTAGTGCTCAGGATGGAGGTGTGTCGACTTGATGACACTGGCAACGGCGGCCTCGAAGCATGAAGCATCCAGCTGCAATTTCGGACCTGCCTCCAATGATTTTGCGACGAACTCGGCGTTGTTGTCGCCATCAACAGCCACCGACTCCGCAAGCTGCCCCAGTAACGGCAGCGCAGCCGAACTTTCTATGTGAGTCATCGCGTACTGTGTGGTCAACAACAAGTGCTCGAATGCGGTAGAGGCAACACAAAGTGCCGGACGCAGGCCTGTAGCAGACTTGAGACCTGACGCGAACACAGCGGGTAGCAGCGATTCTTTGAGCAGAGTTGCTACGACGAGTGAAGGGGTCGCGAACGCAGCTCGCAGAGCATTGTGTGTCATCTTCTCATAATCAGTCCCAGTTGCCTCAGATGAGAGGCGCGTGAGCACTTCGGCTGCTTTGCTAGCCATCGGGCTGTCGGGCTGGAAATTATGACCTCCGATGCCTGAAGCCAGGGCATCCGTGTACAGCTTGATGACACTGGACAAAGCCTCCGCACAAATAATTCGGGCGTCTGCAGGTGGGCGCGGCTCTCTTTCAGCCATCTCGAGCACGCTTTTGACCATCACGTCCAGCATCGCCGATCCGCAGTCGAACGGAGCAAGCTTCACTGCGGCTCCGAGCACCGCGCTATAAATGCTCAGAATCGATATCTTGCGCCCTTCGTCCTCCTCGCGCTCACGAAAAGCCCCGTCCAACAGGGGGAGCAACCGCGCGTTGACAACCTGTGCTTTTTATGCATTAGTTGTTGTGTTGCTTTTGTTTGTTAAGCTCGCAATGATTAACAACGTTGTATTGGTAGTAGTCATCCTGACATGACACCAGCGACGGATCTCGCTATGGGTCCACACGAGGGGAAACAGAGCGAAGAGCAGAGGGTTGGATGGCAATGCGTCGTTTCATTCTAGTGAAATAACTGCCCTGGAAAGACTTTAATCGTGGGTAAGCACCCTTTGCGGGGAGATCTTTCGTGTGTCTCCATGTAGAAGGACACTGGCCTACGGCCCTTGATGGGAACCTTCAGCTGCCACTGAAAGAACGGCACGTCTTGAGGGTACTCGGGCACGACATCGTTCCAACGGTCGCGGGCGCAGGTCGTCTCCTTTGCACAGCAGCCACTCTGTCTTCCGCAGCCGCAAAGTGTGGGCGGTGTGTGGACCGCCGGCGCACCTAGACAACGCAGGGAAAGACTATCGCTATCCTCTATGAGGGAACCCAGCGTGGACGCTAAAAAGGTTCTCTGCAGAGCCCCCAGATGAGGAGGGAAGGAGGACCTTATAAGAAGGCCGCGGAAACTTGAGATCATGTGTATATTTCGTTGTTGGCCGTTTGCATCTCTAACGTTCTTCACAAATGGCAGTTTCAAGTGTTAAGACAGATGCTGATCGATAAAAGCATACCCTGAAGATAACAGGGTCGGATGCTGCGGCGAAGTGAACAAGAGCGGCATAAGCTTGGGCGTTCATCGGACCTTCCCGAACCGAAGCCATGTTCAGAACACCGGCGAACAGATTGCGCATGTGTTCATGAACCTGCTCAGGATGATCGAACCGTGCAATCAGCTTGGATAGGCTGCCGACCAAGCGAAAAAGAGTTTCAAGTACAATGTCGTCGCCCCGCAGGCTTCCTTGCAATGCCTCCGTGCGAATCTGGCTCCATAAATCAGTCATGTGGGGCTCGAGAAGGAGGTGACCGCCATCACCATACTCGTCAACGCAGGCCAGCATGAGCTCCATAGCATCAATTTTGTGCTCGCCAAGAGTTGAGACAAGCTTGTCCATCGCGAAAGGAATCGCGTAGTTGGAGAAGATCCGGACAGAGCACGACTGCGCCAACTTCTCTTTAAGCTCCTTCTTTGTCACAGGATTCGACTCGTTGCGCGGGGGTGTGTACGCCACAGGGAAGTAACAACTAATGACATCGAAGAGGTCTTCAACGACAGACGGATCTTTACGCACCAGCTCGGAAAGGCTTTCTGGCGCAGCAGTCAATTTACGAGAAAGGTCAGCATGCAACGTGAAGCTGAGAAGAAGGCACCGAGGATCTCGCTCGCCGTCGATCATTCGAATGAACTTGATGACCCAATCGTGGTCCAAACGGCTGCCGAATTCGCGGCTGTGCTTTGCGACAATGTTAAAAACCATTAACCTCTGCTTTTGGGGCAGGTCAGTCTGCACATTGCAATCTGTTGTCAGCAGTGCAACAAGTTTTGACGATTGCTCTAAGTTGAACGTTGCCTTGTCGTACAGAGTATCGCTTGCTGTAACACAGGCGGGGGCATCTTTGCCTCGTAGCCCCGCAGGCATCCTCTCAAGAAACTCATCGATGTCGGACGCCGTTGTTGTGTCAATCGAACACGTTCCGCTAGTGATTAAAGCTTCCAGCTTCTCATGTGAGTCTGGTGGAATGTTCTTAAGGGCGTCGGTCATGGACAACTTCTCTTCACCGCTCGTCTCTTTCTGAAGCTCGCTCACGCTAAGGGCGCCGTTCAGCCATTTTTCCCACGCCAACGACATGTGCGTTGACTGCCCAACTCACTTCCTTTGAACCTTGACGTGATGAATGCAACTAAGTAAACGGTGGCAAACAAAACGAACCTTTGAGTGCACGATTGACGGCTACCTGTGTTATGATCCATCGTCGAAAGACACGGTTTCGTGGTGGCGTTTATTTGGCGCTGTGTATGTGGACTATAGGCGAGCGTAGTAAATCCCCAAGAAAGTACGCAGGCGGCAAAGGAAGTGAACGGAGCGCGTACATAGAGAAGAGGAGAAAGCGCGGAGATGATCCACACGTGAAGAGCAACATCCGCGCCACTACAATACTAATCATACAACAGGTGGGAGTGGAACGCAAAGGCAAGCGGTGCCGTCAAGCCAAGCCAAAATATGTGCGGTCTGAACCTGAATTGCTACGATAGGCCATAGAGCCCCGCGGGTGGTGAGTATGGATGTACGACGTATGGCGCGACAGACATGGTTAGGGGTTGAGGGACTGGAACAGAAGCAACGTGTCTTGTGCTATGCATTGATGGGTGATTGGGTAATGAGTCAGCAGATTTGGCGAGCAGGCGGTAGGGACACAGCTGCTCCCAGAACGAGGCAGCTTGTGCACGCCACAGAGCACTGGTCGGAAACACTTCGTTGAGAAGTGTCCAGCGGTCGTCGAGGGATGCGTGCTGAACGTCTTCGAATTGGAGATCTTTACTCGATAGCGATGCGAGAAACGCAGTCCATACATCGAGCGAAGAGAGGTCCTGGTTGCCGTGTGACACTTGACTGAATCCAGGAGAGCCGAGCGGCTGTTGTTGGGCTTGCGGCGGATAGTACATGCCGTTCGATGGCGACCGCGGCGATGTTTGTTGCTGCTGGAGTTTGTTGTTGTTCAGAATCCGGCTGAGCTTGAGCCACGTCGTGTTGGCGAATGCTCGGTACAAGGGTGCGTTAGGGAACATCTCGCGCAGAATGTCTTCACGGTCGCTGTCCTCCGCAAGTTGCACGTCCTCAAACTCTAACCCTTTCGTTTTCAGTACGCGGAGTACGGCTGGCCACACCTCGTCCATTGTCATGCTGTTGCCACCACAGCCCACCCACCCCACCAGCCTGCTAGCATCTTTTTTGGGTCTAAGTGTGTCAACCTTTCTGGTGGCTGTATCAAGACCGCTCTCTCTGTAGCCGTTTCGGAGACCGTCATGATTGTCAGGTGAGACACACGCCCGCTATCTTCACCTCACACATGCCAGGCCAAGGCCTGCCTGGCCTCAGTAAGAGAAGCCTGGTCTCTCAATAGTTTAGAAAAGCGGTGTGCGCACAAAAACCGAGCACTGCAAGCTTCTTGTTCCGCGCGCCCGCAATTACACTGCGTCGACAAATTTCGCGACTACACACCTCGTTTGCGACGCAGGCAGCAAAATAGCAGGTGAGCGCAGAAAGGCAAAATACTACTGGCGTCTTTTGTTGGAAAATGTCAAGGAATGTATCAGTACCAGATTACCGTGAAGAAGAGGGGGCGAGAAAGAGGAACCCCCGACTCCTGGTGCACTTGTGGAGAAAACAAGAGATCCGGGCTAGCGAGCTTTGAAAACTCGCCACCAGTCGAAGAGGTTCCTGCTCGTCACGAACTGCCGGAAAAATACTTCTGGAGGACGTCCTGCATTGCATGCAGGCGTTGTTGCTCCTGCCCCCTATCTGATTCCGGAAGCGCTGTATCTAGTACGAAAGTACCACCGAAAAGAGGACAAGAAAAGGCTATATCGCTGCCGATTAACGGAATGTTGCCAAAGAAGTGGTGGTCCTGAAAAGTCCATGCGTACGTCGAGAGTGCCTTCTCTGGAACAGTACCTCCTGTGGAGCGCATCACACTTCGCTTCCTACTTCTTTGGGATCGTCAGTCGCGGCACCGCCTTTCGCACCGCTCCGTTTTCAGGATCACACCAGAAAAAGAGAAAGGCTGTATCGCCCCCCCAAAAAGGCGGAATCTGTTTTTGGGGGGAGGGGGGGGGGGCAGGGAAACTGACACCCTGGCGGGTTCGGCAAGGTCATTCCTTCTCTCCCTTCCAACACCGTACCGTGTCCTATCCGCACCGTGTTTCGATCCCTCGGGGAGGGGGGTAGGTAAGACACACACGCACACACAAACAAGCTGGCGCCTTCACGCGCCAAGTTGGATTATCTGCGTTTCTGAGCGAACTCCTCATATCCACTCGCCAAAAGCGAGGTTGGAGGGTATGCTATTAAAGCAAATCTGACAACGGGACGACGTTTTTGGAATACCGACGGACATTGTCCGTCGAAAATGGGGGAGGAGGGGGGGGTACCCACCCACCCCCCAGAAATCGAGAGAATTTTTTTTTTTGAGGTTTTTGTGGTGGGCGCAACCATGTGCAACTATGCGCAACAGCCCAAAGAACTATGCGCACCTATGCGGAACGACCCGAAAGTATGCGGAACAGCCCAAAACAACTATGCGCAACTTTGCGCAACTAAGCGCAAGTATGCGGAACGACCCGAAAGTATGCGGAACAGCCCAAAAAACTATGCGCAACTATGCGGAACGACCCGAAAGTATGCGGAACAGCCCAAAACAACTATGCGCAACTATGCGCAAGTATGCGGAACGACCCGAAAGTATGCGGAACAGCCCAAAAAGAACAGCCCAAAACAACTATGCGCAAGTATGCGGAACGACCCGAAAGTATGCGGAACAGCCCAAAAAACTATGCGCAACTATACCGGTTGCGCATAGTTGTTTTGGGCTGTTCCGCATACTTTCGGGTCGTTCCGCATACTTGCCCATAGTTGCGCATAGTTGTTTTGGGCTGTTCCGCATACTTTCGGGACGTTCCGCATAGTTGCGCATAGTTTTTTGGGCTGTTCCGCATACTGTCGGGTCGTTCCGCATAGTTGCGCATAGTTTTTTGGGCTGTTCCGCATTCTTTCGGGTCGTTCCGCATAGTTGCGCATAGTTCTTTGGGCTGTTTCGCATAGTTGCGCGTGTTTGGGGACCAGAATTGGACCAAAATTGGACCAAAATTGGACCAGTATTAGGGGGGGGGGGTACCCACCCACCCCGGCCACGGCCCCAGGGTGGGGCATTGTCCGTCGGTATTCCAAAAACGTCGCCCCACCTTTACCTTTTTTTGTTCTCCCTTCGAATCCCTTCGTTCCGTCTCTACAGTCCTCTTCTGGTACATGTATGTTCTTCTGCTCTGCTGCAACAAGAGGGCAGATAGTGGAGAGTCACGGGCGTGCTTTCACACACACACACACTCTGGCTAGACTCCGCTCAGGGGTTACCCCATTACTGAGATCACGCACACACACACACACACACACACACACACACACACACACACACACACACACACACACACACACACACACACACACACACACACACACACACACACACACACACACACACACACACACACACACACACACACACACACACACACACACACACACACACACACACACACACACACACACACACACACACACACACACACACACACACACACACACACACACACACACACACACATCGCACAATGCACATGGTCATACGACGCGTCTCTGCGAAACGAACTATCGCAAGTAGTACCTTATATCAACGCCTGCGCAATGCGAGGCAGCGGGGTTATTTTCAAACCCCAATGTTCACCAGACTCTTCTTGCACTCTACGTTTCGGCTCTGCGGTCTTCAACGTGTGCCACCAAAGGTAGAGGAAGCAGGGGGTCCTCTCTTCAAGTCGTGCATGTTTGAGCAATCGATGGCTGCAGAAATGTTGAATTGCAAGCTTGTACATAAAAAATGGAGCCCTCCAAAGGGACCACGGCACAAACCATCGACGGCACACTCTGGCACCGCCATTCACCGCCCACACCACCCATGCAGTCATAATGGCGGATTCGGAGCTGTTGCGTGCTGAGCGCTTGGTACCAAGCGATGAGAGCAGGGTGCACACAACACATTATTTTCCCACGTTTTTATCAAAAGCTCTATCCTTGCCGGTGGGAAATCGGCATTCTCCTTTGGTTGATTGCGTACAAGAAACAGAAAAGAAAGAAAACGAGTTGGGAAGAATGAGAAGAAAACTCCTATGATGGGGTGGCCGGCTACATTGGAGACACACCAAATTTCACAAAAATTCCCATGTCTTTCACATGATATCACCAGTCGCTCTTGGGAACGTATGTGTATGAAAGTGGAACCACGTGAGACACTGTGAAACACTGATCATAGTGTGGTACTCATTTGCATGCAAATGACTCCCCACTAACGCAACAAGACGACGAAACACTGTGAAAAAGCGTAAAAGGGACCGAAATTCTGGGAAATCTTGGGAAATTCTGGGAAGAGTTTGGAAGTTTTTTGAATACTTTTCCAGTTTTTTGGGGGCTATTGACTCCCTACCAACGTGAACACCAGCCCGAAACAGGGGAAATGGGAAGAAGTGCGAAGGAGAACAAAATTTTGGAGAAACTGTGAAACAGAGGGGAACTGAGCGAAGGAACAGGGGTTCTTTTTTTATGGTAACAAGCTTGCTTGTCCGCACCGCAGGCGTCACTTGGCATCGACGACCATCCGGCATCGCCTTGTCCGACCGCACGACAACCCCTGACATACCCCCCTGACATGCCGCCAGCAAACCTCATTTGCTTCGTAGCGCAGCGCATATTTGTTGACGTCACCTAACGTGATTCGTGGTAGAGTAGCTTGGCGCTTCCTCGGAATATTTATTGTGATCACCACCTTCAGAATTGCGGCACATGCCGTGCCAGGAAGACTCCAGTCTTCATTTTGAAACGAAAAGAAGGTTGAAGTATCGTCACCTGAGGGGGTAATCTCAGGATTTATATAAGCCGTTAAGCAGCGGCTGCCGGCTTATCCCGTGACCCCTTTTGTATGTATGTTTATGTTATAGAAAGAGTGGCGTTGACACTCTTTGAGATGAAGAAGCTCCTCGTTCGGCCGTGGATGTGGTATGATTGGTCGTGGATGTGGTTGAAGACGTCGGTGAGGTCGCTGTGCTGGCGCTGAGGTTCTGGTGAGGTTCGTACCTCCAGGTGGTCACCTTCGTCTCGCGCTGGGCTATCAGCCGGGCTACCGAGCCCTTGACACCACTGCTCCGCGCAGCTTGCTCGAAAAACCCCAGGGACGTAGTCGTAATGCGTCTCGCCGTAGTGAGCGGGCATAATTGCCGATTCGTCTTGTTGATCACTTCCGAGACTGGCTCCGCCGACGCCAATTCGGCGACGCGAGTTCGTGACGGCGATTTTGGGCGTCCTGCTGGCCAGGCGCGTCACGACAGGGTGGGTGACGCTGGATGTCTTCCATGACAACAGCACCGCCGAGAGCCGCCACAGGAAGCTCGCGTCCCCCCACCCCGCGGAGAACCGCCTCATCGTTGAGATGCAGGAGCGATTATGCGATGTGGACGTGGCCACTCATCTCGTTCCGAGCGAGAACATGGTCGCCGACCTTGACACCAGAGACTGAGAGATGATTGAGGGGGGAGGGGGCGGCTCCCCCGACGCACGCCGCGTCCTCCTCCAAACCCTCACTGTCGTTTCTCTCCACTCTCTCTCTCTCTCTCTCTCTCTCTCTCTCCGCATGTGATACGAAGAAGCTAGGTTCGTCACGGCAGCCATCCCAGTGAGATCCACAACGTACGTAGGGCTGACGGTCCGGGTGAGGATGAAGAGAGCTATCGGCCGCTGGTAGACTACGTTAGCGACCTGGAATGACGTGAGGTCACCCCACCCTTCGGAAGTTCCGACCAAAGTCAAAACCCTCTTCCATTGGGTCCAGGTGCGGTGGGGGAGGATTTCGTTGGTGAAGAAATCAGGGTTGCGTTTGGCGAATTCAAGGACGTCCGCCCGAACAACGCGGTCCGAATGGAGAACACGCACACTGGTGGTGAACGTGCTAAACCAGAAGACCGAAAAGGGAAGCGGGAGTGACTAGTTCCCGAGCTCGAGGGGCACCGACCGTTTCCCCTTTTCGTTTTTTTCGGCCATTTATCGGTCAATCAAGTGCCTACACCTTGGCGGTCACATGTGTTAAAGGGGACGATTTTGGAGCAAATCCATGCAGCACATCGTAGAAAACTGTCACACAACCCTGTGAAGGCTTGCGAAAAGAGCTGAACCAGTGTGAAACGATGTGAAAAAACGTGTGGTACTCATTTGCATGCAAATGACTCCCCACTAACGCAACAAGACGACGAAAAAACGTGAAAAAGCGTGAAAGAGAACGAAATTTCGGGAATTTCTGGGAAGTTTTGTGGAAAAGTGTGCTCATCCAATGTAGCCGGCCACCCCATATGAGTACTTTATCAAGGCACCGTCGTAGGCTTTCGGCAGTGCTGCACTTGGAAGTTCAGGCATCCGACGGTGTATAGGCATTTCGGTGGCATTCTTGCTGCGATTCGCGTATTTTTGCACATTCTTCTTTAAAAAAATCAATCTGAGAAAGGTGGTGTCGCCAACGATGCTGCTGAACATCGAGGAAGGCATGATCATCTGGTCGAGTGTCTCTACAGCACCTGTCGAGGGGAGCTTCCGAGGGTTCGCCGGGTTTCGATTGACGACCCTATCATTTGTCTATGGTCCTTAGACCGTAGATAGCAATTCGCGGCTCGACTAACCATTCTCAATCATCTTCATATGCCTAGCCGTCTTTTGATCAGCTGCGACATCTGCAGAAAAAGGAGTTCCCAAGCTGCCCAGGGAACAACAAACAAACATGCCTGTATGCGAAGGTCGCCGCAATTCCAGCGCCTGGTCAGCACTGGAAAAGACTATCAAGCATCATACGAGGACCCTGCCACTGACAAGGATTCCTGGGGGGGAACAAAACGGCTTGGAAATCGGTGAAAAAGGCGCGCTTTTAATGTGCCAGATCATCGACTCATTTTGTTCAGTTAATTAGCCCGAAAACACGCTGCACGCTTATTAGTCGGACCAAACAGGATTACAAAACCTGGTCAAAAAGATTTGAGTTCGAAAATCCGCCGAAACCCAGATACATTCAGCACCCAAGGTCGTGTTGGTTTGCTCAGCCTCGTGCCACCGGTGCATTCGGGGTGCGGTAAAAAAGGACGACCCCGTTATTGGGAGCCACCGGGGTCTGGGGCTACTCAGGTCCAAGTATGAGGCTGTGGAAGGATGTGGAAATCCGGAAAAAAGAAAAAAGCGCGGAAGAAAAATAATCAGAAGAAAATTCGAGCACCGAACCCGCGCGAGTGCGAGCGCGTACGAGTGATTGCGTTGAAAAACAAACGGGGAGGGGAGGTGGAGAAAGAGACGCGTGTGTGTGGGAAGCTATCTGGATGGTGTTTCCATAGTAGGCGGAGTACTGCCGGATGGGGATCGACACCAGGACGGGGTGGAGGAGTTTGCTGAACAATCACCGCACGTTCTGCTTTCAAGATCACGCAAGGCGAGAATGAATCCCAGGTTAGGTGATATGCTCGGCCGACGGCGCGCTAGGAATTCAAACGCCACATCCAAAGAGAGATGCCGGGCGACCATGAGGTATGCGAGGATGAGGGCGGGCGAGCGCGAGATTCCACGCTTGCAGTGGACCAGAACCTTGCCTCCTTCGCTCCGAGCCTTTTCTATGAAATCGCAGACGCCCTCGAAGCAGTCGATGATCGGAGCTTGACAGTGGTCCTTCAATTTAATGTGGTACGTTTCCGCGCCGCAACTGACAGAGCACTCCGTGGCAGCATTGACGACGTGCGTGATACCCAATTTCGCCATGCTCTGAGTATCGCAAGCATCGCTGTAGCCACCTACATACAACCAATCGTCTAGAACGCAGCTTGCTCCCCACGCGGCCTGTTCACATGCGTCCAGATCCGGTATCGGCTCCCTGGCAACCACACATTCGTCGAGTTTGAGGCCGGGTCTGCCTTTTCCCATCCTCCAGCTCGCGCGCCCAAAGGCGCGGCGTTTGCCCCGCTCGCCCGCGCACCTCCGTCCGCTATCGCTTGCTTCTTGCTGGCTCACGGGTGGACAGTGTTACTTCGTGATACCCCCCCCCTTCAGTTTTTTTATTTGGTTCGTCCGTTGTGCCCACACCCCCCCCTTCCCTGGTGTTGGTGTGGTAGTGTGCCACGGCTCGGTGATGTTCACAGATGCGGTCTCGGAACAGGCAGAGAACGCGGGATACAAGACCATTGTGTGTGGCGGTCATAGGCATGTCACTCGAGGCTTCAATGTCGTGATTCGGAGAATCTGTGGCACGAATTTCTGGAATCTCTTTGCTTGCACGATATCTTGGTAGCTCTTGCTGCAGGGTACCTTGCGTGACTGCTCGCTTGCCTTCGATGTGCCTCTGTCAAGTTCTCTCATCGTATATAAACCCCGCACGACAACACATCTTTCCACCGTCTGACGTTTTAGCGTGGTATCCATCGGCTGCTGACAGTGCATCAACGGCCAGGAGTACTAGGCTTGTGCAGAGCTGGGTGCTTCGAACCAAAAGTAAAGCGCAAGGCTGAAAGCAAGGTACGGGACATCGCGTGTGTGTTTTCCTTGGTGGCACTTCTCGCCAGGCACCTAAATGCCAGGAAAGGATAGATTTGAAGCCATTTCTTTCAGATCGACAGTGGTGATGTGCTGCCTTTCTGTCTGCAAACGACTTGGCTGCGCAGGCATCCTCGTACGAGCACTCGATGCTCCAGACATAGGAGATTCCTCAGCAAGAACAGGCACAGCAGCATTTTAAGTGCTGTCCGCAAACTGTGCGCGTATGTGTCAGAATCGTGTTCTCTGTGCTGCTCCATTAGCAGGTTTCAGCATGTCAATCGGGAGCCGAGACTCGGCTTGCGTCCAGCGCAACAAAATGTTCACTGGCCATCGCTAAAACTGCGTCTCAGCACCTGCCGCTACCGTTCACATTACATCGCGGTACATCGGGCTCTTGTTACTTCGCACTAATCAATACTGGTAGCGCGGTATATCGCGGTGCATCACGGTCTATCAGGAGAGGATAGACCGGCCACATATCAGTGACGCCCTCGTCACTGGTTGCGGCACAGCCGTGTCTAGGACGGCTGCAACCAGCAAGGCTTGCCTGCAGGGTTTCCTCAAGCTTCGACACTGCACAGCTGTCTATGATGCCTTGGCGGTTGGCTTCTTTTCGTTGCCAGATGCGTCCGAGAAGTCGGGGATTTCAACGTCGTCGAAAACTTCCTGGCCGAACCTCCAAATGGTGAACCCGTACAGCGACAAGCAAACAAGGATCAGCATTATGCCGATACGGTTCACGTACCGCCGCTGGCGCGGCTCAAGATGGTCGCGGTGCACCCCGGCGACCGCCTCTTCTGCATCGCCGATGAGCTCCGCCACGGACGAGGTCGTGTACGGCACTTTGCGCAGCGTAATTTTCAAAGACGACTGGTTCCACGTCTTGCTCTTCTCCCGCTCAGTCTCCAAGCGCGGCAGCACGCCCGAGCGCTTGATGTGCGCGCCACCCGCATTTTTGTCGTACACGGGATCGAACAGTCCAAGACAGCACGCCGTAGGCCTCAACAGCCCACGTCGATGCATACTTCGTAAAGCTTGCTTCTCTCGGCAATGGTTTGAAGTTTTCCCTCCACGCCCCACCCCCCCGGCCCCTTTGCCAATCCTGTTTTTGCTTCAAGCTAAATCACCTCGAAATAGAGGGTGTGGTTAATCCGAAGCAGAGGTGATAAGCGATCGGGTTTTTGCAGCCTCCGTTGACGTGTGAGGCGGGGAGTTTTCACAGTGATGCTCGCACGAATCTATGGTATCCCCTTCATTTTCAAACCACTGCCGCAAATTTAATAATTCTGAGGCCCAAAAGCAGGAGCCAGCCCGGGCCAAAGTCAGCTTCCAGCCAAACCCAGCCTGCCACGCGCAAGACTACCGAAGCCATCCAGCATACACCAGTGCCAATCGGCCGAACTCGGCCACCCAAGGAAGGGCACTTGCTATTTCCGCTTACAAGAGCAGCGTCCCCGCAAACTGTCAACAGCAGACCGCACACCGTCGTCATCTTCGATCTTCACTTGCAGAGTCGATGGCTGATAATGTCGCAACAGGAATCTCTTCGTACGAGCCCTTGGTACCTCTGGAGGAAATCCGCTGAAAAAGGTGCATCGAAACAGAACTGCAAAGACCCTTCTGAAAGCGCATGGTTTTAGCAAAGCGCACACGCGCGTCCAAGGCAAGGGGGTGTTCTTTGTCTAGGATGCCTTGCCTCCAGGAGCTTCACGAACGCAATGGGGAAATCATTCAACCATAGCAGACGTCGAATGCCAGATGCACTCGCATTACAGCTCTGATCGGATACCCGGGACCATCCCGTATCGCTGGGGAAACCAACATTTTCTACAACGGTCTAATCCCAGCCCATGTTCGCAGTGAAAACGATGCGCCAGAGGACTAAACCGGTGGTTCCGGTACAAGCCACTTGCGCATGTAAGCAGGCATCAACTTTCGATCGTAGCGGTTGTTCTGCCACAGGGCGACCAACACGAACCCCACGAGTCCGATGAAAAGAGACATCAGCAACCACGGGACTGGATACCGGCCTTCGACAGTTCTCGACTTCAAGACTTTCCCAACAAGAGCCGCCAGGCACAAAAACGCAAAGGCGTAAACGGCAATCTTTAACGGTGACTCGGGCGCTTCACTGTGCCGCACAGCACGGTGGCGCGCCGTGTGCTTCTGCGAGTAGCGCGACATCTTCTTAACAATAACTACCGAGCATGTACGAGAACGGCCGAGTTCGCTCGACCGTTGGCAGTGTGTTCGTTCTTTTTGGTGAATTCGGCCGTGTACTGAGGGCAGATGTTCACGTTTTCTCACCCGCACAGTCCCCTGCGAGCCTCTCCCAGCTGAAGCGGCGATGAAGGGCGGTTTTTGGGTTTTTGCGGAGGAACGCACTCTGCTTCTCCAAAGTACAGGGTTCCTTGTTCCCGCTGACTGTGCGTACTCTGACGGTTTCCTCTGACAGGCCCGAATGCCTGGCTTTGTGCTAAACCAAAGCCGCGCCCTTCGTAGGGTCGGACTTTAACTACATCGCTTTCAGGTATCAGTAAACTGCTTGCAAGGTTGACATGTGGAAGGAACCAAGCTACTCTTATGTAAAGGGGATTGGGCGGGGGATAAGAGCGGGCGGAGGTTGTCAGGTCTCAACACGTAATACAGTGTCGGAGGACAATGTGATCAAGTCTGTATACCCACAGAAGGCGCGAACTTAACGCAAGGACCTTCAGACGTGGAACGCATTGGTCAAAAAAGCAAACACCGCAACGGAGCAGGCGCCGACAGGCATTAGGCTCGGTCAGGACTGATGCCTCTAACCGAAGTGATCATGGGTTGCCTTGTGAGCGCTAGGTGCGGGGCTGAACTCAGGCTGCATAGTTGGTTTGCTGTACTGCCGTAGCATCGATCAGTTATTATGACGATGTCGAAGCCGCGTGCAGCTACGAAGATTCACGAGATGCCCGCCGACGGCTGCATGCTGCCGGTTTCGTTGCAATTGTGCTGAGAGATGGTAAGGAAGACTTGACTGTATAGTTCGGCCCGGCATCGAGGCCGAGGCCCGAAGGGACCCGGAATGCACCAACCGAGGATGGCCGACTATCCAGTTGACGATGTCACGACGCCAGTAGGAAGGAACAATGAGCGTTTTTTGTTCTTTCCGCTTGACGGTTGCACATGGACGAACCCAACATACTGTGGTTCTGCAGGTAGGATGTCATTCCTTCCCTTCATCCGCGCATGCACTTCCACAATCAATTTTTCTTCCCGTCACGAGAAAGGAAACGGGACGCAGAGGCAGGATACGGAGGATTTCGAATGCTTACATCCCATTTCGGAACCGTGGCATGTGAACGCGTGCCAGGGGGGATGTTGATTTTGCGGATGACTGACCAACTTCTTTTTTTGCAGAAGCAAAAAAAGACGGGAGAAAATAAAACCACGTTTTTCCGGAGAACAGGACGTTTGTTTTCTGGTTGGCAACCATGCCTGTCCTTCTGCGGTACGCTGCGACAGGAGAAACCCCCGGGGTTCGCTTTTTTCTCACTGGCGCTGCTTCGCAACCGGCTGTACTGAAGTTGGGTGAACGACAGTTTTGCATGTTCGGGCTTTGCGGCGGGATGTGCTTGCAAAATGGACTTGTCTGTGCAGACACACCTCGCACCGGCAGAACAGCTCAAAAACGTCTTTTTGGCGCAAGAATTGTGTGCCGGACATCCCGTGCAAGTTAACCACGGGGACGACGAGTACCAGCACCGTTTGTAATTGGAGGAGTCAGGGGTCCTCAATGGAGAACATTGAGCGAATGCAATACTTGTTCTCGTGCCTATTATCGCGTCTGGCACGGGTCCTCGGAGCGGAAACAGTCGCTGAGCAAAGTGCGATTGGAGGCACCCTTGATCAACCAAGAGAGATCGGTTGAGAGGTGTGTCAGTGGAAGTTGCCTGCTGTGCTAGCTGCAGCACAGCAGGGGATTGGCTCGATGAACCGCAGTGTGCCCTCTAGCTTCAAAGAACAAGAAACAATGTATAGCTGCTGAGAAACCGTTGTGATAAGTTCCCTCGCTGAACAGTCGGGGGCAGAACCTGCCGCGATGGCAAATGCTTGCGAGGCTCCGTTTCCACGCGAGGGGAAATGGCATTTGCGCTTTTCATTTGGTGCTGGCTCCGCGATAAATGCAAAGCCAGTCCTACAGGCCATCAGCGAATCGAGCCGGGAACAGCAGCGGCGCGAAGAAAGCTTGCGACTCGTCAACAAGAAAAACGGCGCCGATGGTTCGAGCGGCACGGAAGCTGAGCCCGCGCACAAAACTGCGCAGGCCGCCCTCGATGTATAGCTTTTGGAAGCATTGCGGGATCGACGTGTAAAGCTCACCCTTGACATCGCCCTGCATGCACGTTTTGACGGTGTCCATGGGGTGGCTCAGCGTGGACGCTACGACGCCAGCGATGACCGCGCCGAGCAGCTTCGACGCGCTGCTGCTGTAGTTGTGTTCTTCCCGCAGTGTTTTGCTGATGACGGGGCCGATGCCGAGGTAGCCTGCTGTGTACAAACCTTCTCGCCCGCTAGTCATCGCCAACCCACGAAGCATGCGTCTGGCGCCGTAGCGCTGAATAATCTTCGGGGGGGTTTCAAACAGAGTCTGCCCGGTACGCTGCTGCTGGATCATTGTGAGCTCCATCGGGGCGCAAACGACGCCGGAAAGCATGCCTCCTCCAAGCCCAGTGAGGATTTGCTCGGATTTCGTCAGCTTCCGGTCTTCTCCGCCCTTCACCATGCTGGAGAGCAGCCCGGTGAGCGGAAACTGCAGCCCGGTGGCTACGCCCATGTTAATCACGCTGATGCCGAGTCCACGGTACAAGATTTTCGGGTTCATCGTCAGCGGGAACCCCTGCTGCACCGCATTTTTGCAGTACAGCACCGGCTGCATAACCATCACCTCCACGCAGCCGCAGATGACGCCGACCACCACGTTTTCACCCGGGTTCAGGCGCTCGAAAGCCGTCTTACCTTTTTTCGCCATCGGGTATTGCACTTCGGGTTGCGTCATCGTCTCCGCCCTCTGCCGCCCCCTCCTTACTAAACCCCCGGCACACCCTGCAGACCCGTCAACTTTTTCGTTGTCTTGGATTTCAGACCTTTTGAGGTTTAAAGGACCCGTGCGTCAACGGTTGACCTCATGTGGATGCCAGCTCAATCGCCCCCTTTTTCGATAGCGCGGCAGCTGTAGCCGGCCTTCTGCTTTAGTAGGTGAAACGCAGTGAGGGCATAGTAGTGTGTTCTTCGTAGGGTGGAAAACGACAGTCTGATGATCGCTTCTAGGGTCATGTGCGTTGTCTTTGTTCTCCGCCGCAAAAAAGCGAAAAGGCGACAAAATGAGTGTGTGTGTGTTCCATACAATCGCGGAAGGCCGCTGAAGCTAGTAACGAAGAACAGTACAAAGGAGCGCCAGCAGTGCTCTTGCTCAACGAGGGGCGGCAGGCTGCATGACACTGTTTTCTCAACGATCTCTTTTTAGGACCATAGGCGGTGTCTTGAGTGTGTGAAGATGTTCCTGGTTTGCTGCCCTGGTTGCCACGGGGCAAACGTTCATAGCGGGCGTGGGTGGAGCACAACCTTTGTAACACTCACAGTTGCCGCACCACGAGGCGCGGCCACGAAAAACTAACAGCATCAAAGGGTCACGGACAATTTGCACCGTTCTGAGCTTCCGGTGCTGATCAACACGGTGAAAACCCCCCGTGACCACACGGAAGCACCAGAAGATGAGTCGCGACTAACGATAGGCAGCTCAAGACAACGCGAGGTAACCTATCCGATACAGCTAGCAGCTAGAGGTTTGTTGTAAGTGCCCGTCTACAACCTTCAGGCACGGTTACGTTGTTCTACGACTGTTGTTCACAGAACGTAGAAATAATCGTCTTCGACCGACCACTGCTTTTGCAAGGGCGTCGTGTCGAATTCGGGGCGACCGAGGATGGGACGAGGGAGGACGTCCCGCTTGCTGCGCTGTGACCAGTAGGCGGCGACTGCGGTCTCGTCGGCCCGTTTGTGTTCTTCTTTGCGAGCGGCTTCTTTGCAGGCTTGCTCTCGCTCACGCAGCCAACGCTGAGCGTCGTCGGCATCTTTTTGCTTGACCTTTCTGCTCAGCCACTTCGCGTACTCATCCATGATCACCCGGCGGCTGGTGTACCGGCGCATACGCAAGGTTATCTGGCGGCCGTACGCTGGTGTGACTTCCTTCATGATCGCCACCGCCTCCTCGTGGTCCATGTTGATGAAACTGCCCGGCGACGTAGCCTGCTTCGTGCGCTTCCATCGGCGCCGCAGCCGTGTGATGACCATCGCTTTCGTCATGTCGCGGTCTGCAATTTCTGGCACAACCGCCGACACCGCCAGCGCCAGCATCTTGTCGAAGGTCAGCCCATTCTGATCGTCTTCGTTGAAGGGCCAGTCGTCCATGCGACCCAGCCCCCCGGCGCCCGCCCTCCCTGGTTGAGCACCTGAACATGCGTATGTACGCTCGTTGTTTTGTAGTGATTTCTCGAGTCAACGGCACCTGACAGCAGAACGTTGAAAAAATGTCTGTAGGCCGCCGGAGCCGTTCGCTGCATGAATGGTGTAGGTACCTGCTCCCCTCAATCACTACTGAGTGCTATCAGATTGTATTCCGGAACGAGTTCGGACAACCCAGGGTTGAAAAATGGCTATCGATGCTACAATACCCGATCAGCAACTGCGGACAAGGCACGCGCGGCGCTCTCACCAAAACATCCTGTTACAGTTACACATGATAGTTGCTCAAGCAAAAGCGACGTGTTTGCGGTTAAAAGTGCAAGAGCTAGCAGGGACACCTGTGATGAAGGGGAAGTGTGCGAAGAGAACAGGAGAGATGACAGCATCTTTCACTGGTTTCGTCTGTGCGCCGAAGCTGACGAGATAAAAAGCAAGGAACCCGGAAACAGCCAAGGGTGGGGTACCCTCGACTTCAACTGAGATAGAACGCCGTCGGACTCCCTTTGGTCCGAAAGTGTCAAGAGCTAGTGCAGAGAGGCGGCTCAGTAGTCGCGGCACTTCTGCTTGGTTAACTGAATCATTCTTTCTTCTGCTGGTGCAGAGCTGGGCTGGGGGTGGCGGGCAAGATGACAGAAGCGATACCGGCTCGCACGCAAGCTTTGAAATGTCAATCTGTGGCGAAGCTGAACATGTGCCGCTGCCATTGCAGATCACAATTTTCTTTTTCCAAAGAAAACGGAGGGGGAAAGAGGCACGAGAAGCTACCGCAGGCATGACGACAAGCGCCAACTGTCAGCATGCATCGATACTCGCGAAAGTTCAAGGATTCGTCGTCTTCGATATAGCCGGACTACTCGTTTGGAGCCGGACCACCCGTTCAATGCGCGCGGCGCGGCTGTAGTAATTCCGGGCAGGCAGTCTTCCACGCACAAGAAGGCGCCTCTCGGGCAAGCAGCTGGCGACGCCAATAGACACAGAAGCCCACAATCGAGTGTTGGGTTCTCGTCATCCGAGTCCAACCTGGCAAATTAACTTCACTAACCAGGGCAGCGACTAGTGCCGGCGAGATTTCCGCGGCCTGTCGCGGCCGTGGTTGGGGGGTCTGCTGCTGCTGCCGTTGTTTTTGCTGTTGTTTTTGCTGTTGTTGTTGTTGTTGCTGTTGTTGTTGGTGTGCTGGTTGCTGTTGCTATTCGCTTTACTGCTGTTAGCCTCGGACGGCCGAGCACGAAAGTGCCTTGCACGGAGGAACGTCATCGCATCCTGTTGCAGCTGGCGAACCTTGGGCGAGCCCATGCCAGAGTCGATCAACGTTCTGATTACCTCGCGCTGTTGGTCTGTCAACTTATCGGGGAACGCGACGACGAAATGGCCAACCAGCTTTCTGTGTTCAGCCTTCGCCTCCGGCTTCTGATTCGGGAGGATCCTGATTTCTTTGTCGCGCGGGTACGTGAGGCACCCCTTCGCATTCAGTTCAGTCGACGACAAGTGCTGCGT
Source organism: Diplonema papillatum (assembly GCA_030068145.1). Lineage (NCBI taxonomy): Eukaryota > Euglenozoa > Diplonemea > Diplonemida > Diplonemidae > Diplonema > Diplonema papillatum. Next base: position 119,690 of record JAPJBO010000520.1, on the reverse strand, counting down.
GCCGGGCTTGACATCAACCACGACATCCTCGTTGTTGATGCCTTTGATCGTCGTCTGCCCTCCAAGCAGCGCCAGCGACAAAGGAATAGGAACGGTCACGTGCAATGAGCCGTCTGCGCCCCGGACAAAGCGCTTGTGGTGCTGAGAGACCTTGATGCTCAGTACGAGGTCACCTGCGGTTCCGCCGTTCGTACCGTGATGGCCTTGCTGCACCAAACGAACGATCGAACCAGTGTCCAAACCTGGGGGCAAACCAACCGTCATCGACGTATCGGTTGTCATCACGGCTTTGCCTTTGCATTTATGGCAAGGCCGGCAGATGACCCCAGTTCCGCCGCAACCTTCGCACGTCACCTTCGCCACTTCCTGCGGGGTTAGCTGCACCATGTACTCGCCCATGCCTCCGCAGATGGAGCAAGGAGGATTGGCATCCAATGCGCTGTTGATCCCCGTTCCGTTGCACGTCCAGCAATTGCGGTCGATCTTGAACGACACGATTTTCGAAGTTCCCTGCAGAGCTTCCTCGGCGGTAAGCTCGACGGTACACAGGCAGTCTCCACCGGACTTCGGCATCGTGGGATCGGCCTTGCCAGACCGGGACTCCCCTGAGTTCCGGTCCCGCTTTCGATTGCTACTAGACCGCGAACGGGTACCTGTACCACCTCCTGCCCAGTGTTCTGAAGGGTGTCGCATGCCGTGAAATTGGGCCCACTGTTCGGGACTCATGCCGGATGTTGCGTAGAAGGGGATGTCTTCCGAGGCCCACTCTTCTTCCCAGGGGTTCTGCTCGAACCGTCTCCACCCGCGGGGCATGCCCGAGGGATCGAAACCGCCCCCTCCTTGCCGCATGTACTGCTGGTATGCGTTCGCCTCGGCTTCGTTGTAAGCCATGCGCTGTCGGTGCATTTGTTCTTGCTGGCGCACAAAGTCCTCGTAACCCTTCAAGTCTTCGTCCGACTTTGGCGACGATCCCGTGGCGTGATAAAAGTCGCGCTTCTTCCCCGACTTCAACGACTCGTACGCATTGTTCAACTCGCTGAACTCTGCTGCGGCATTCGGCCGCTTGCTCACATCCGGGTGTAACTGTGCCGCTTTCACTTTGTACGCCTTCTTGATATCATCCTCGGTCGCCCCACGCCGCAGACCCAGCACCGCGTAGTAGTCCTTCGCTAGCACCCGCAGGGTCCGCCGCATCTGTGTGCTACAGTTTCCAAGCCTCTGTACTTTTCTTTTTTTCGGTTTTGTTTGGAAACAGTTATTCCGCCATTGAGCCCCCGCCTTACTTTGTGTTTCGCTGACGCACCGCAGTGTACAAAGTGGAAGGAGGAATACAATAGTCGCTAGAAGTCGTCGTAAGTCCTATTGACATGCGGGCGGATGGGTCCTTTGTCAGTGCCCACTGTCACTCGATGGTTCGACAAAGCCGTGTTGCCTGCGGCATAGCGTGCGGCTCTTCCAATTTCACATTCGACCGGATAACGTGACGAGCCGAGGTTGCTGGAAGCTAAAAAACGAGAAGAAATGCGTTGACAAAAGGCATTCGAACATGTTAAACCTCCGGATATCCCCGGGTCGGAGCTTGAGAATGATGCTTTAACACAAAAATGCACTGGGCGTGCGTTCCCGCTCCCGACAGAGGAGAGCACTCGATGGCCTCTGTTGACGGTCTGGAAGCGAGTCAAGTTCACCTTCCCATGCGGCAAGTGGCTTTGCACCTGATACCTGGCCAGCACGTGATGAACAGTTCTTCTTGCCAGCGCCGGTCAGGTAGGGACGATTCGCAGCCAGGTTTTCTTGTTGAATCTCCCAGAAAACGATCCGGCGCTAAGAGACGATGAGCAGTAGAAGTTGGCCAACGTCAGGAATCCAACACCGCTCAGCCTGAACCGGGTTGACTGGCCGACTCCTGGCTAATACCGGCTCGCCCATGGTTGAGCACAGCAGCCCTGAGTTGCCCGATTTGGATTTGGGCGAGCGACTTTACCAAGCCCCAACAGGCACGATACCCTGGCTGCTGTGGATGCCGGGTTTTGCAGGTACAAGTGCAACGAATAATACAGCAACTCTTTGAGTTTTTAGCACGGAAGGTAAAACGTGGTGGTCTGACTTCTGGTTAGCTTGCTTGTTGACACCCCCTGAGAGGTGGCTCTCAGGGGAGGTTTCGGCTGGCAGACAGGGCAACGCGCGCGAAGTTGCCCCCTCCCCCGACGAGAGGGTCTCCTTTTTTGTTTGTCTCCTCTGCTTCGATGTGCCTGAGCGCGTGCGAGGCTTCGAAGAGTTTTACCTATTGGCGACGCATATTTCAACCACTGCCAATGAACACCTCACACGCGAAGGCGTCTGGCAAAGAGCTGCCGTGTGTTTCTTCCGCCGGTGCTGCAGCTAGAGGGGGGCAGCCCGTGGGAAAAAACACGGAGCGGGCGTTCATCAGAAACTACCCCACGCGAAAAAAAGGCAATCCCTCGCACATTTGGGAGGGAGGAGACGCTCTGTGCGTGTGCGAGAGGAATGGGCGGCAGCAAAAGCAGCGCGAGAAAATGCAGCGTCCGACGATGACGCGATCTCGAGACGCTTCGGAAAGTAACTGCCCAGGTCGCCGATTGTCGCCGTTGGCAACACAAATAGTTGTTGGGACGTTCGGCTGATCAGCGCCGCAAGAAAACTGCCAAGTGTAAACATGCGGGTCCCTGAGACTCATCACACCTTAACCTGAGATGTGTGTTTCTTTTAGCCCGGGTCTTTCGGTGGTGATGTTCCGTGTTTGCATGCCTTAGCCATGCCTTAGCTTCCTTGAGGCGGTCGGCTGCTCTGGTGCCATACACGCTTACCGCTGTATTCAGCCCTTCTTTTTCGTGAAAAAGTCAGTGTCACTGCTGCAGCAGGGTAGAAGGATGGCGCCTTGTGTGATGGAACAGAAGCCTGAACCGTGCGTGGTACTAGCGACGGTTCCAGCAAGTGTCACACTCAGACGGGCGACAGCATGTCCCCGAACTCGGACAGGAGTGGCAGGACACCAAGCAAATCACGCTAGAGTGTCAGTCCGCGTCGTGATCGTCGACCATCATGCCGAGGAATGCTCTGTCGTAGTGGCTCTTGGCGTGAGTGCCGTGCGAAAGAATTTCCTGCTTCAACCAGATGTCGGTGTGCATTTTGCTCCGAAATTTGTACCGCTCGACCCACGTGTCGTTGATACACATGGCGACTTGGTCACGAAGCGGGTTGCAAATGCCTGTCGGGGTCAGCCACCTGTTGATAGCTTTGCACCGCATCCAGTCCTTCGCAACGTCTTGGCACTTTGGAAAGTGCTCCAAACGAGGGAACGTCGTCTTCACCGTCATCACGAGCTCACCTTCTCCGAAATGGTACTCCTGCGCCTTTTGCTTCCAGAAGCGGAAGTCGAGCCTCGTTTTCTGAAGCTCCGTCATGTCCTCGAGGTCTTCATCCTTCAGGATTGAGTAAATATTTTGCTCATCCGCCGGTGCCGCCTCACGCAGCGAGTCGACGCTGAACGCGGTTCCCCCCTTCGCGATGCCGGGGGGCATGATGCACTGCTTTGTGTGAACACGGACTTTGATGAAACTGGGGGGGACAGGGGGCGGGTGTCTTCCCTACATTGTTTTTCGACTTTAGTGTTGACTTTAATAAACACGGCTCGGAGGCCCCGCATGTGAGTGAGCGCAAAACAAGCATACTCTTTCCTTGCGGTGTCGCTTTGTATTGAGCGCTCTAGAAACACGTCGATGGATCTACCGGACGAAGATTGGCATCGAAAGTCCGCTGTTGATGGATAAACCCGAGCACGGACAAAAAGGCCTGCTGTCCAGTCAAGTTGTCCCGTGCTGAAGGCTGGATTGCGGCTTGGAATTCACCTCGTTCCTCCCCAGGGCTCGCTGGCTGGCAGAGCCCCTGCCGCCCGTACTTCTTCAATCAAAGTTCGTGCTATTGTGCCTTTTGCTGTTGCTGCGGCTTTTTGTTAAAAATGTGCAAGGGCTGCGAAACAAAGGAAAGCGGTGCGCGGATACGAGAAGCCCGGAATGACTGACTGCGGCCTGCAGGGATACAAGGTGCGCGGATGGGGGAGAGGCACCCAACAGCCAAAAAAAAAGAAAGCGATAGATGTGGTGGGAGAGGAAACCGGACCGAAGAAACCCGTGTGCCGCTCACCTTGCACCCCCGTTCGGGTCCCCATCTCTCGCCCACCCCACCCTCCCCACACTTCCGCCCCCGTGCCGCTTTTTCTTACTGTTTGGCTAGCCTTTCCACCAGCACATCTCAGACGATGCACGAAGCGGTGGCGGAGATACGCGGCCACAGGTCGGCGCACTCCTTGGCCACTGGGCCCGAGATACCGGATCCCTTCATTTCACCCTTCAGGTTCACGATCACGCCAGCGTTGTCTTCGAAGTAGATGAAGTTTCCGTCCTTTCTTCTGTAGTGCTTCCTCTGCCTGATCACGACGGCCTGTGTGTTTGGGGTAGGTTTTAAACCATCAGGTCGCGTGATCCTCGCAAAGCGCTCTTCCAGGTGCGTCGATCGCAGCGTGTGAAAATCGCTGCAGGTTCGGCGCCCAAGAGAGGTTATTGGACGAAGGCAGACCCGGCTCGTCCTCCGAGGAAGAGCATCCCGGGATTGGAAACTACGACACAAGAAAGAAATCGAAGATCGTTAAAATGAGCCATGCGCCCTGTCGGCCCGAATAGCTCCGGCTTTGTGAGAGTTGGCCCTTGTTTTCAAAGTAAAAGTCCGGCGTACCTGCAGCACCTTCTTTCTCAATTCAGGCTTACCACGCTTCACCGTGGCGGCAACCATGTCACCGGCGGCTGCCGCCGGCAGTCTGTTCAATCGCCCCTGAATTCCCTTGACGGAGATGACGTAGAGGTTCTTGGCCTGTGCGTGTGAATGAATTGAATAACTACGAGCGGCAGAGGGCTTCCCTCAGTATCGGCGTGAGAAACTCTACTTTACGGACCCGCCACGTAGCGCAGGTGTCTGTCCGTTTTTTTCAGAGCTTAAGCTACGTAGGTAGAATTATCATAATCTGCGCAAGCTGCAGTAACGAGCGCCGGTCAGGTGCTGGTCAGTTTCCTTTACATGAGCCACTCTGAACGGCTGGCTTTGGAGTGTGGGACAGTTTTGAGAAGTTGGTTCTTGCCTCGAGGTGGAACTCATTGTGTCTCGGAGAAATATCACCCACAACGAGCGACAACCATTTACCCCTCAACACTCCTTTAGTTCCCAACTTACTTCCTACACAAACAAAAAGTGACACCTTTCCTAGGTAATTCCGCATCTGGCGGCCGGCTCGAGTGACAACGCAAAAAAGAAAACCGAAGGCATACTCCAGTGTTGTCAGCACAGTTCATGACTGCGGCGACCGGCAGGGCAAGCGACATTCTGAACTTGTTTCCCTTTCCAACGTTTCCGGCACGCTTCGACATTTTTGTTGTTCTTTTGTGGACCTCTTCTTTTTATCCCCTGAGGAGAGTTGTTCGTTCCAAACGAAACGACCACACCAAAACCACCGGTCAGCCTGAACCTCACCTCACTTTTTTGCGCCAGCCTGCGCTTGCTGGTTGCAAGGGTCGATGGGATGTCAAGCAGGAATGACGATCTGACAAGACGAATTAGGTATGTGCCATCCCTCCCTTCTTCAAGAACTTGAGTCTCAAAGCTTGCGATATCCGGCTTCATCACGTATAGCACTGCAATTGTGGCGCTGGGCTCCCTTCTGAAGGAATCGAGAACAAGGGTAGCCGCTAACTGATGCGGAATGCTCAACTATTTTTTCGTTCTTCTTCCTGTATTTGATGACAAAAACACACACAGAGGAGGCAGCAATTCACTCCTCGGTTTTGCGAGAGAGCATCGCTTCCTGTTGTTGCAATTTGGTGTCCTTTGCAGAGCGATCGAACGAACTGGTATTGTTGTGTGGACGGTTGCCTTACTGCTTGCGTGGTTTCTGGGCATCCTTTGACTGGCGGGAGAACGTACGTTTGTACTCACAACAAAACTAACAGAAAGATGCACGAGTCATTGGCTACAATGCGTTCCCCGAAAGCACAGAACGCCAAAGCTGGATCACGAGCAGCCACACATGATCCCATGCGATTGCTTGCCGTAGACTATTTTCCATGTGTTATATTGAAAACGATGTTTTGCGGTACTTCCCGTCGACAAAAAGATGTCAGTTACCAGGTTCAAACTTTCCTCAGCCCAGATAAGCCAATTGCAATGTCGAGGGGTCTTCTCATCACAAGAAGAGAGTGCTGGCCTGGGGATGGGGCGTAGGAGATTTGATGGAAGCCATGGCGGGATTTTGCTTCTTTCGTTTGTTGTACATAAGCCGGTCCGTCCCCCTGATAGACCGTGTATGATGCAGCTCTAGGATATAGGGATGAGCTTGTTTGACTGTGGTGCAACGTGAACCCATGGGACCGAAAAATATATATGACCGATGATGAACTGCAATGCGATGCAGTTCCCAGGATAGGGGTGGAGCGGCTTAGTACTGTTGTATGCTCAAATCAACGGCTGCAAAGAGTAATTTAATCAAAATTAATCAAAAGATTCAAAACCTCGGGGTTTGCCCTGTACACGCGAAGAGACACACACTGTCCTCGGAGAAAAACGGGTGATTTTTTACCGAGAAGCGCTTCCCCAAGTGCTCATTTTTTTGATCCAGGGCCACTCCCTTCTTGTTGTTTCCTGACTCCGTAAATATTGTCGATCGTTCGTTCTGTTTAACTGAATGCAGCCGCAGACAATCGGGTGGCACTCTTCTTTTGTTTTGACGTTGTGGGTTTGGTGAAAAGTGTAGCGGAACAAGCCTGGAGGCCTACGAACTCCAGTCTCTCTCTCATCTGCGCTTTGGGCAGCGGGAGAAGGACAACTGAGGGCACGCTACATGTTTGGCGCATTTTTTCTCCTTGCAGATTCTAAGAAAAAGAGAGAGAGAGAGAGAGAGAGAGACGAGTTAGAGTGCAGGGACCATCTCTCCGGGGAGTTTCCGGTCTCCTCACTTCTCTTCGCACTGCTACGGCGGGCGTAAGTCGCTCCGGAGGCGCGCTGCAGGTTGCGGCTCTGCTACAGTGAGTGGCGGCACCGGAGTTGGTGCTGCAGCGGGCGCTCTGGCCGGCGGGCGAGCTCGTCTCGCGGGGGATCGCCGCCTTGTAACGCTGCGGGCCCTCTTCTTCCTCGCGACTGCGCGGCCTACGGCGGCGGCTAACACCTTGATGGGAAACTTCAGCTTCCATTGAGCGAAGGCTACGTCCTGAGGGTACACGGGTTTGGCGTCATTCCAGCTGTCTTTGGAGCAAACTGCTACTATGCCGTTTAACATCGCCTCTGTCCTCCGTCCAGCCGCAAAACGTGGACGGTGTGTGAATCCCGGCATTGCCGGCGCACCCAGACAGCGTAAAGAGCATACACCCTGACGCCACTTCCCGGGGAAGGCTGAGGCCCCCGTGTCAGCAAAGCTTAGGTCGTTGATGGCTCGTGTTAGATATCCTATCTGCAACCCTTTTTCGGCAAACGTTTCCCCAGGCAGCTTGGATCGCGTGTAGGCCTCAAAATCCAAAGCGAGTTCCACGCCGGTCGTAGGGAGAGGGGGGGTGTTGACCCAACGTAGATTCCTTAGCCAGTAGACTAGCGTCGCCGCGAAGCGCGTCCCGATCTGCTTCGTGAGGAGCTCACGGCTGTCCCTTGCCAGCTCAACGTCATATCTCCCTGCCGCGGCGGAGGCAAGCTCCCAGGGGCGCGTCGTCGCGATATTACGCTGCGCTTGCGCCATCTCGATGGAGATGGTCCCGATCAGCTTCTGGACCCTCTCCACGAGTACCGGCGGGGTTCCGATGGGGGGAATCCCCCGTGTGCTCAGGCATAGGGGCATATTCTGTGCCGCCACTCCTGCGACGTCGAGTCGGCAACGTAGATTGACCCACCTGCCCCCCGGTCCCGGGCATTCCCAGAAATAGTGCAGCAGGGTCCCCGGCGTCCCACCGTCGCAGAACTCGCATACGCCGTCATCCGTTCCCCATTTTCTGTTGCACCACTCGCGAGAGTACACCGCTCCTGCGATGCATTTGCGGATTGCAAAGCTGAGCCTGTCCTCCGTCGCGCGGTTCTGCCACAGTCTGTTCAGCAGGCGCACATCCACCCCCCTCTCGATACCCGAGTAGCCTTGCCTTTGTGTCGTCAGGTAGCGCCACGCTCGAAGACGCAGGCCCTCACGGACGAAGTGCAGTGTCTCCTTCCCGGAAAAAGGCACGGTCGCACCTTCGAACGATAGCAACTCGAAACTGTGCCGCTTCGCCGGCAGGAAACGTATCTCTCGAAGGAGATTGGATATCAGCCCGACGGGGCCCTTTAAGGAGGCGTCAGCCCCGGATACAAGAAGGGCATCCATTCGCAGCCGAAACCTCTCCTTCTGGTATTGCTTCGCGGCGGTGCGGAGTGAGCTGTACCCGGAGGCGCATGCCGGATCGCACAAGTGCGCCTTCGCAACAAGGGTAAGTGTCGCGAGGGGGCTCTTCGCCCGATTTGAGCGAGGAATCAAGCAGGCGGAGAGAGCCGTGCGAAGGACGGAGTTGTTCGCAAAGCCACCGGCCGAGTTGGCGCAGTAGGCCGCGCCGTAGTGCGCGGATGCCGCGATCGTCTGCATGACGCGGAACTTGGTGCGCGGCTTCAGTGGCGACGCTTCCAGCCTGGCTGCGGCTTCCACGGTCGCGTCAGACCTACCGTTGTCCACAGGCCCTTCTGTGCCCAGGGGAACGCCCAGAACCTTAACGGTCTTCACCGACTTCACCGCCTTGCCTCCAACCTCGAGACGGGGGCCTTTTTCCGACGTCGAGAAGGAGGCACACTTGCCTTCGTTGAGAGCGAGGCCGGTCAGACTCCCGAATATCGCGGTGACTTCTATTCCTTCCTGGAGCAGCTTCGCGAGTCGCGAGAGGAGGTACAAGTCATCAGCAAAGGACTTCGGACTCACTCGTGCCCGGCTGACCAGGGCTTTCGAGAGCACGGACAGAAGGGCGTTGATCAGGACCACGGAGATAGGGCAGCCTTGGAGGATGCCGTTCGTGACCTTGAATTCATCGCCCACTCCCAGCGGGTACTTAAAACGACGTCTGAGGTACTTATAGACGTGGCGCAGCGGCGCCAGCACACGCTCATGCAGCCCCAGAGCCTCAACTAGGTCGAGTACCAAACCTTGTGGAACGCGGTCAAAACATTTCGCAAAGTCGAGCGCGATCCCATGTAGCGGCGTTCCGTTAATAAGGGATTCCTCTATCGACAGCGCGATGTCCATGACGACGTCGTCGCAGGAGTGGCCTTTCCGGAAGCCATGTTGAGACTCGTGTATCCACTGCTCTTGCCAGACAAGAACCTCCTGCAGACGCACACTAGCCCAAAGACGATAAACGACACTGGAGACGGTGATGGGCCGCAGCTTCAGGGGGTCATCTCCTTCTCCCTTGGGAATCAGGGTGACTAGCGCGTCTAGAACCCCGTCGGGCCATAGGCCCGTCTCCTCGACTTCGTTCAGTACTGCAGCAAACCCTTCCAGGATTGTGTCCGGCAGGGCCGCAACTTCTCGCATGCGCCAGCCGTCCACGCCGCATGACGATTGCACACCTTTCTTCCTCGCTATCGACCGTAGGCGGTCGGCCGTGATGGGGCCCAGTTGGCACGGGTGTTGCGCAATAAAGTCACCATATTCTCGCAGGAAGGGGGCGAACTCGGGTTCCTTTTTCCCGGCATACATGCGTAGCACGGGGTCCCACTTCCTCCTTACCGTCGCGTCAACTTCCACCAAGTTCGCCGTGAGTCGCCCGTCGCGACCGTTCGTAAAATAGAATGTCGGCGGCGCCTCCTTCTTCACCCAAGCAAAAGACTCCTTACCCAGAGGGTTACGGAGCTCGCGCTGACACCTTGCGATTTCCAGGTACCTCGAATTTAACGTAGTCTGGGCCAGGCTCTGGCACACGTCCGAGATAGTGTGTGATAGGCCCCGCGCGGCCTTCGCCGATGGCGGTATCAGTGGCAAAGCACACTTCCCGTCCGTACGCTGGAGGATGAAGCTTTGAAACGACCGTATTTTGTCCCACTGCCCTTTGAGCAGGAGCGACAACGGGCACGGGGCGCTGGACATATCCTCCCATTTGGCTCGTGCGGCCGAGTATTCCCGCATGCGTCCGAGAAGACACCTGGCTCTCTTCAGAGGTGCGGTGTCGGCCCCCGCACCCTCCGGGGACGGCCTCGCGGACACGCGCTGGGTGCTCAGCCTCCGCCGCTCTCCTCGCCCGCGGTAGGCCGCCAGGTTACCCTCAATCTTGGACTTCTGGAGCAGATAATCCTCCGCCGCCCGCGAGATACGCAGCCAGAGAAAATCCACCCTCTGGCTGTCTTCTAGTCCGCGGGGGCACGGGTCGGCGAGTCGGTATTTCGCGACTACAGCTTTGAGAGCTGCGGTGTCGGTACGGTCAGTCAGACCGGATCCAGGGATGGCACGGGGGAAGCGGAACACCGCGTTAAGTTGCTGGAAAGCCGTGAGGTGAAGCTCAGCTCGAATCGCCTTATGTGTCGGGAACCCGGCCTCGAAGGTTTCTACGTTTCCAAGAGCGGAAGAGGCAATTTCGTTGGTAAGCACAAGGTCAATGCGTGACGGCTCCCCGTGGTAGCAGGTGTGCTCCGGAGGCCTGCTCAGGGACTTCGCGTGAAGCTCGGCACAGTCAGTCCACCCGTTTCGCAGTGCGAAGCGTAGGGCAGGAGAGTTCAGAGGGTCTGTGTTCAGGTCACCTGCAACTACAAAAAAGACTACTCTCGTAGTTTCATAGTTCGATTCATAGTGTGCATCGACGGGCCAGCACTGTACTCCCACAACTTTCCCACGACTGGAACTCAATTCCGTCGACACGAACTTTTTCCCACGTATCAAGCGACATTGGAGTCAAATTTCCCTTGGTCATGGGGGGGAAAAGTGCCACAAAAAAAAAAGCCACAGTTTTAGAGTTATAGTTCGCTTGAGAACTATAACTCTACCGGGATTTAGAGTCTCCGGGTGACCTTCCGGGTGAGTTTTGTGGGTAAATGCTGTGGCTTCTGACCACGTGTGGGTGCTCAGTACTGATCTAGCATATTTTCACCCCACGTATTCTCACAAACGAGCGCGTGTCTGATGAGCAATTCCGAAGCTCGTCTTTGTGAGCAGTAAAATCAAGAGGTCGAGTCAACTTGCAGTAGTTGCCTACTAAAGTACGCCCGACAATCCTTACTGCCAATATCGGCCGCCGAAGGCGATCCTGCATTCACCTGTCTGAGCCAGGGAAGTGGCAATGGTCTTGCATTCACCCGCAAGAAAGACGAAGCGATGTCGGTTTCGTTGACGCAGCCCCGCTTAGGTGAGCACTAAGCCACCCATAGGGCTCAACTTGACGCAACCTGCCGGCGGCCGCAGCTGCAATCTCGTACTTAATGAAGGCGCAGCCGGAGTCTACATCTGTATGTTCATCGAACAGCTGCATCAGATTGATCCGAGAGCTTGTTGGGGGTGACACAACTCACGTGTCAGTCTCGGAATTGACTGCTGTCTTGACTGAACTAAATGAAAAAAATTGTAGCTTTGTTCAATTAAAAATACTCGAGGGACTGCCTTGTGTTCATTTCGAAGGAGGCTAGAGGGGGAGAAAACAATACAACTCCAAAGTGGGTCTTTTTTGTTGAACGCTTACGCCCGCCACTAAACCCAGATTTACCTGTGTTTCGTGTGGGATACAGCACATTTTCCTCCTTTGATCTATCGCAACTGGCAGTCTCCTGAAGCATTTCCTACAAAGCAGGTGCTTTAACCACTGCTAAGCAAGAGCGTGAGCGGTTGTGTGATGGAGCGAGAGGCCCTGTTTCACAGTATATCATTAGTCGGTTAATATTAATCTTCTAAGACTAGCGTCTTATACGACAAAAAAAAAAAGGAGAAAACCCCCCTTCCATAGAAATACGAAGACTCTCACAGAACTCCTCAAACAACCATCGTCTGATTTGTTATTCGTTGGGGGGAACCGACTGAGACAGATGCACATCTCGCGTTTAGACACTCGGAGAGACCTGCTTTGAGATGGCAAAAAAGAGAAGCGGGGAGAGCAGACGCAGCGAAAAAGGGACCTGCCTTCTCCTCCGTGTGTGCTATGTGTGGCACAGCATCTCTTTAAGATTTTATTTCTATATTTTTCCGGGCGCTGTTGTGTTAGTGGGTCATTTTGCGGGCAAATGAGTAATGAGTACCACGTGTGTCATGAGTACTACTACACTATATTTCCAACAACAGAGCGGTTCTTCAATCTACAGGTAGGGCTTAGGGTTCTGACAAATGGTGAGGGGGAGGAATAAAAACGCTTTTCACGATTTTTTTACGTTTCAGTGCGTTAAGGTTCACAACACACAACTGCTTACGTCGGGTTGTGAGTGCGCACGTCGGGTTGAAAGGCGCATGACACTTGCAGCACAAATGCGAGAAAGTCGCAGTGCAGAGGATGCCAGGAGGTTTCGTGTTTTTTTAGCTAGCACAAGGTTCAGTCAACTAAGCTTGCCTCCTTTCAAATTGGGGAGTGTTAATCCGAGCGGTGTGTGTGTCAATCCAACCAATGAAGCACGGTTGCTTTCACTGGGAGAGGGTTTATCAAAAAGAAAAGGGTGCTTTTTGAAAGCGGGCGGACCAGAGAATCACACGACCACCAGGCAGCAGATTAGCATTGAGTTCTTTTAAGTACATGAACCACATGGATTAGCATGCACAGATTCGCAGGGTGCGCGGCCAGAGAAAAAAGAGAGATCTGCAATGCGAATCGTCTTTTGATTTTGCCTTGATGATGATGCAACCATTCCATTCCTTTCAAATTGACCGGAGCCCTCCTGTTTTAAACCACGATTGCTGCTCACGACGCCAGCTGGCAATCACCGTACGTGCAATTGCTGTCGTAGTACGTGTCGAGCTCGCGCTCAGAGTTGTTGCTGACAGTGAGTGTGAGGGTCAGGTCCAAGTTGTTGAAGCCTTTGTACTCGTCTTTCACGCTGTTACCCAGAACGTTGCCGCTGTCGGCGTGAAATTGCGAAAGGACACGCGAAAGATCGGACATCGACGGACGGCCGACAGGGTTCGGCGACAGGCACCGCAGCACCACTTCAGACCACAGACGGCGGCACAAAGCGTCGTGTTTGCAGGACTCGGGGAGAGGCGGGTGGTGATACTTGCAGATGTGTGTTTTCACTTCGGCCTCTTCTACGCGATAGAAGGGCGCGTGGCCCGCTAGCACCTCATAACACAACATCCCGAAAGACCACACATCATAACTATAGGTAGCTTCACGCTGCTCTGGAGTAGACATGAGGGTTTCTGGTGGAGCCCAGCGGGGACAAATGACAACTCTTCGTTCTCCCGCCGAGCGGAGAAAGCCGAGATCGCCTATCTTGTATTCTTGCTTCATTGTCACGAGGACGTTTCGGCTCGCCATGTCCATGTGCACCTTCTGCCGGCTGTGAATGTAAGCGAGAGCTTGCGAAACACTGAGCGCCATATCGTATGTCGTTTCACCCCGCCACTTCGGGGTCTGCCTCGTGTATGCGATTTGCTGCAAGTTCCCACGGCAGTATTCCAGTATCAGGTAGTACGCTCCATCCCACGTCTTCGTGTAGCCGTAGAAGTTGACGATGTGGTTGTGGCGGAGCTCGCTCGTCGTGCGAACTTCTTTCAAGAACTCAATGTTGAGTGCAAGGTGCTTCCGCCCTGTTCCTGAGCGCAAATTGCTGTACGGGGATTTGTTCTGGCTGCGAGTACCGAACGAACCCGAAGGCGGCCTGGGTAACGTCGCGCTACTCCACGAGCTGGCATAAATCTCCCGGTGATGCGACTCGCTAGGAAGAGTCTGATACTGAGTATCACTGCGCGTCAGTGACCCGGGGCTCAGGTCCTTCGACTCCCTACCAGTCTCGTACGGATCCCCCGCGGCAAATAGCGTAGCCTGTAACGCGGGTTTTGTTGGACTGGTAGGCGGTTCTTTGGCCGATGTGTCCCAAGTCTGTCTCCGAAACTCCTTCACAGCCACGAACTCAGACCTTTCGCAGTACATGGCACGGAAAACGCGGCCGGTCTTGCCTTTTCCGACCTCTTTCCACTGACTCAGACACTCCAGCTTCTCCAGCGGCACGAACGTTTCTTTCGGAAAAGACGCAACAGCCAACCTCTCCTCTCTTCGAAGACGTTCGACGTCGTTGAGGTCATCGCAGGAATACAAGGGCCCGGAGCTCGCGGGTCCTGCGTGAGCTTCCTTCGTTTCGTAGCAATTTCGAATCCAAAGCCAGGCGCTTTCGGAGCACAAAATGATCCCCCTGTCCGCAGTGAATGACAGCTGCTTTGCAATGAGAGAGGTCTCATCGGCGACTCGGATGCCATCTCCGGCAGCTTGCACAATCGGATCGCCACCGGCACTGCTCGACCGTCGGGTGCGCCGAACTTTGCACTCTTCCAGTGCTATGCCAGCGTTGACGGTAACGGACGAATTTTTCAACGCATCACGCACGGATAACGCTGCGTTAGACGCTGCGGCAACGACGGCTGGCGCTTTTTCCAAGACGATGGGCTTCTCCGCCCACTGGCACCACAACACGCGCATGGTGGCCATGACAGGCGTGCCGTTCCGGAGGATGGGCTGCTCTACGTGCAGAGTGTCGCCGTCGGGTGTAGTCCCCTTGAAATCAGCGCCCTGCAGCAACTCTGGCACATCAGTCCGGTCACACGGGTACAGCTTCAACTTGACATCGCTTTCGTCATCTGCTAGGTGAGCGACGAACACAGCCCCGTTGCCATCTGACGCGATTTCGATGCGCAGCGAGAGTGCGCCCTTTCGCCACTCCCCGACAGGCTTGCCGTGGCTCTTCAATCCGAATACGACGGTCGCCAGACTGGTGTCAGACGTTTGCAGAAGCTGTCCTCCGTACTGCTCGGACACGTCTTTGATTGTTTTTGCGACGTCCCGCGATGCGAGGGCACGGTTCTGCGTCATGCGGAGCTTCAGCACGCACAAATAAGCGGAAGCGACACTGTCGACCTCGCCGTCACCGTCCGCCTCTGCGTAGGTCAGTGAGTCAGGGAGGAAGGGCACCCATTCTTGAACGCGCATGATGAGTGTCACCATCTTGACACTCTCTCGCGCGCTGAGGTCGGACTGCGCTATAACGTTCTCCGCTCCCGCAACGTCGACTTCCGACAGCTTCTCGGAAAAAACACCCAGCAGATCTAACAGCCGCGTGCCGTGACTGGCGACCCGTGACACGACTCTATAATTCAAAAACAACATCACCAGCCTCGTGCCCGCGGCTGCCACCGCTGGGTACCACTTATCGTCGACGTTTTGCGTCCACGACTCCTCGTGGCTCAGTCCGCTGTACAGTCCCCATTCCAAAGCCTGCTCCGACGCTTGCAGAAGGAAATACACCCCTGATACACCGCACGCGAACCACGTAAACCGCCGCCGCGCGCCGAGAAGGATGAGAGCATCGACCATCAAGTACAGCAGCAGCCAGGTGTCGTACCGGCCCGATGTGCTTATGTCCTGCACCACCGTCGAGAGGGTGACGAAAGTGATGCCGTACTCTGCCACCCACGTCGTTATCTGCCCGCACATCCAAATGTGCAGAATGAACGCAAAAAGAATGACGCAGTGCAGAAGGGATGTAACTGCGGCGACCCATTCGCTGTAGACAAAGCGGATCACTGTCGACAGAACACCACCCATCAAAAGCCACACGAAGAGCTGCAGGACGATGGACTGCATCCGCTTTTCACGCACATTCGCTGCTCGCAGGCGGACGAAGTGGGTGAAACAGTCACATACCGATCGGAACCTCTGCTTAAACACCATCACGCCCCCGCCCCCCAGGGGGAGAATCTGAGAAAAAATGTATTATTCAAGGTGCAAACGACGCTCAAAGCAGTGAGACACGTACAGAACGCGGTTTTGGTAGTCGCCGGGGGGGGTGGCTGTACAGATAGGTTTCCACCCGTTGTAAAGAAGGCTTGGATTTCTCGTCTTTGCTGATCTTACATCAGAATCCTACATTTGAACCTTGATTCCTCCGTAACTATTACAGCTTACCAGAGCAGAAGCTGATATTGTAAGCTCTTGTGAGAGGCAGCCAACCACTGCGAGATGGCAACGGCAACCAGGGAGATGGACCAGATTGGGTAACTCTGACGCAATCCTATTTTTCATACGGCACACGATGTCCGAGTACCTTAAGAAACAATGCAAGGAAAGGTATGGAAAACCCTTCTAACCTGGACCAAAACTTCTCAGAAAGGAGCAGAACACGAAGTCCAATGTCCTTTCGTCATTGCAAAGCACGGGAATGGTATATACGCACGGAAAAGAATAAGCAAAGTTACGTATCGCAGGCATTGGCTCTTCCTGATCTATCAGCTGCTACGTATTGCATGAGTTGTCACAAAAGTTGGAAAATCACAAAAACAAGCATTGAGTTGCTTCTCCAGCCCATTCATCTCATAGTGGATGATTAAGGGCCAGTGTCAGCGGCCTTCTTGGCCCTCTTTTGAAGCGAAGTTGACTGCACGTGGCGAGGACCGGCAGGTCTTGTAATACATGAAACATCTTCAAACGAGCACGCGTGTCACGGAGACGGGTTTGCAGAAACAGAGACGAGTTCGTATGGACTGCTGATGGCTCGCACAAAGTCAGGGCGTCGGCAGTTTTGCGGTGAACGTTTTCGTTGGTAGCTTTTTCGAACGTGTTCAGACTCGCTTTCGATTTCCGGGTGTCAGGTGCTGACTTCTGCAGCCAGAAAACCAGCGATGCGAAGCGTGTCTCGATATGCTTTGTCGGACGTTTCGACTGCACCTTGCCGGTTTCTGCCAACGGCGTCGCCATTGTCGCCAGTTTGCTTGTATTATTCACATGCAAACTGATTGCGGGTGGGGAAGCCCACGCGAAGTCGCCAAGTGGCGAAATGCAGAATTGACTCCAAGGTGGCAGTAGGTCTGCATAGGATTGGATGGATTCAAAAAGGAGAGGTGGCGGTACAGTCGCGTACACTACTTGCAGACGTCCGGGATTGTGCCTTCAAATGCCTGCATGTTATCACCACCATCGTCGGCTTCGACGCTGCCGACGTTTCCGTAGAAGCAAACGGACCCGTGAGTGTAGATTTCGTAGTCTACCGGCAATGGGGCGTCGCCGTACATGCGATCGTTGCCACTGTAAGCCTCCGGGTCTTCAGCTTCTTCCCCAGATGCCGATCTGTCAGGGGTCGTTCGTTGGTCGCCAACTTGTTGAAGGGTAGGGCTGGCTGCGGGCGCGGATTCGGGAGCCGAGTTGTTGGCTCGGACAACAGAAAGGTCGCCAGCGATGGCGGACATGGAAGGCCGGGCAGAAGGCTCCTTGCGGAAGCACGGGAGGACCACGGTATTCCACAGCTTGTCGCAAAGCGCGTTGCGGATGCAGCTTTCGGGTTTGTCGGGAATCACGCCCCAAGAAACCTTCTTCTTCACCACTGAAACCGCGACGCAGCCAGCCCCATGCGGCTGCCTGCCGGAAAGTGCTTCGTAGCACAGCATGCCGAAGGACCATACATCGTAGGGACGCACCGCTTCGCGCTTTTTCATCGCTTCAGGCGGGGCCCACGGGTAGCAAATGACCACCCCCGTCTCGCCTTCTTCGCGCAGGAACCCGAAATCCGCAATTTTATACTGCCACCGCTCGGTGACCAGAATGTTCCGCGACGCAACATCCATGTGCACCTTCCCTTTGCTGTGAATGTAGGCGAGCGCCTGCGACACCGACCGTGCCATAGAGAGGGTGATGTCGGCACGTTCACTGTCGCAAAGGTTCGAGTAGATGATATCTGTCAACCGCCCCCGGCTGCAGTACTCCATAACCATGTACATCGACCCCTCGAACCCGGTAGCGTAGCCGTAGAAATTGACGATATGGTTGTATCGGAAGTCGCTCATTATCTTCAGCTCCTTAAGGAACGAAATGCAGTGCCGAAGATACGTGGCTGTGCTCTCCAAACCGCTGCCGCCGCCGCCGAAAAAGTCCATTCTAATCTCCTTAATGGCAACGATTTCTTCCAACTCCTTGTGCTTCGCTGCCCAGACCTTCCCCGTCTTTCCCCGTCCGATTTCCCTCCACGAGCCAACTTCCTCCAGCATGCTCAGAGGGATGTGTCGGTTTGCCGGCAGCGACTGCAGCAGAGACAGCCGCTCTCGTTGCAGCTTCCCCATCTCGTCGGGGTCTGCGAAAGAGAATAGGGGCCCGTCGTGGACAGGCCCAGCGTGCACCTCTCGGAGGTCGTAGATCCCGCGGATTTGAACTGCTGCCTCGTGCGAGCAGACGAGATCAGTGTCCGGCATCTTAACTACAATCTCACCGATATCCTTCGCAAGGTCGATCCCGTCACCGGAGACTTGAAACGTTTGCAAGTCATCGCCGCCGACCACCACGATCTCGCAGTCCGCCCATATCACGCAGACGTTGACTCGCAGCTGTGGCCACGACCGTGCAGCGTCGCGGATGGCCAGCGCGCAGCTGCATGCTGAACTGAGCCACGCGAGAGACTTTTTGAATAAAACCGGTTGCCGGTCTCCGCTCCAGTAAGCCTCCAGCCAGTCCCCCGATTCCGTGCAAGTGTTAGGCTCGCTGAGATAGAACTTCCGCCCGAACACCGTGGCAACAAAGGCCGCATCCGCTAACTGCGGCACTGCCTCATCAGACAAACAATGCAGCTCGGCAACTTCGCTTCTAATATCAGTCGAGACACTGATAACATAAGGAAATTTCGAGTCGTCCGGCGCTGGTTCAATGTGGATGTTGGTTTTCCCCCAGGCCCACTCGCCCACGATGCTCGTCTTCCCCCAGCACCGCGTGCCGAAGATGGCAAGAGCCATACTGGTGTCGAAGCGGTGGATAACTCCGTTGCGGATGCGCACCTCTTCGAAGATGACGGACTGCATTTGGTCGACCAAAACGCTTACCGGCGCTTGCCCTGAGACACCTCCTCGGCTCGATCCGAGCTTTGCACTAGCTTCCAGTTCCTTGATGCTCTCGTCCGGGCGGTACCCAGGGCGCAGGCTTTTGTTGAGGCCGTGCTCGTTGCTGCTGATGCTGATTTGCAGCAGGCACACCTTCCGGATCGTGAAGGTGCCGCACTCCGGGGACCAGAGGATGTCGGGCAAGAACGACTTGTAGCTGCGCAAATTGTTGACGAGCTGCATCAACGATTTCGTGTCGCGGTGCGGAGCGTCGCTTTCGTGGATGTGATTCGTCGCGGAGTCGAGATCGAAGCGCGCCAAATCGGCGGCCACGGAGTTCGTCAGGAACAGCAGCGACATCGCGTTCCCGCCGATGCCGTTGACCACCCACAGGTTCCCCAGATACACAGCCAGCCGTACGCCCAGAGTATTCGACATCCACCCCAGCCCTCTATTGTCGGGCTCCGTCGTATCGTGTGGGACCCCGTTTCCCAAGTCGTACAACCCGTAGCCAAATGCATCCTCAACGGTCCTCAGCACAATGTATGAGATAGAAACGCACACAGTCCAAAGCAACGCCATCGGTCGTGCTGAAATAACGAAGAGCGCATCGCTGACGATGACCAGCCAGAGCCAGATGTCGTTTTCACCGTACGACATTACATCTTGCAGGCAAATCAACACCACGCACACACAGCAAGCTGCCTCCGTTGCAGGAACGCTTATATTACCAAGGAGGTGGGCTGTGGCTGCGAGACTGCCGAATATCGAAAAATACAGGCCGGATGCTATGATGCCGACCCAGTCATTGATGAAGATGTTGACGAAGCATCGAATCAGGAACGTCAACGCAAGCCCGCAGATCAACGGGTACGCGAGGGTCCCTGACTTTTCTCTCCGAGCTTCCTCGGCCCGCTTCGTCCGGCGGCTGAGCCAGCCGCGCGAATCCGCGAACAGCTGGCGAGCAATTTTGTGTTCTGTGCTTTCAGGCAAGCGAGTGTTGGAACTTTTTGCCTCCCAGCCCTCTGCAAGAGTGAAAAAGGTGTCCGCGGCAACCGTGTTAGAAAGAATCATTGGCAATATCTGGACGTTCTGGGTCAATGCATGGTCAGAACTGTCTGAAAAACGGAGTACATGTCGATATCGTTTCACCTTCGAATATGCATCCCAACCATGTTTTCGTCGTCTTCTCGAGCGGCGATTGCAGACATTTCCAATTCCATGATGACAATGTTTTTAGAGTTAAAGTTCGCTTGAAATTCCATCCAATGTTTTTGTGCGCGACCTCCATGAGGCGGACCTTCAGATAGCCTCAAACGTGGAGCAGAGAAAAGGTGGCGAGAACAGCAGCAGGACATTGTCTGCGCACAATTACGTGATTCGTTCTTTGGAGTTGAAATTCCGGGTCTCCGTGTGACCGTCGATATTTGTTTAAAAGATTGAAGAATAGAACAACTGCAAAAAGGTGTGGAAGAGGTTGCGGAACATGAGGTAAAGATGACGAAGGAATGCCTTCTGTCGCAAAGAGCAAGCGGTTTCGTGCAAACGGCTGCTGTTTCGTGCAAAAAACTTTCGTTCGGGATCTCTACCAATCGGGTCTGTATGTTCGCTCTTAGACTAGGAAGTAGCGAACGGACTCTTCTCACTACTACTAAGCCAGTAAATAGTCACATTCATTTCTTTGAAAGGCACGCAAGTTTTTCCTCTTCCTCTGTTCCATCCCCGCTCGCGAAGTGAACGGAGAACCGATGCCCGGCTAGAGTCGAAGATTTGTTTTCAGCGGGCGGGTCGCTCGACCTTCGGCCATCGAACCTGCCCCAGCTGCACTTCCCTCGCTTCCCCTCTTTGTGTGAATCATCCCGGACTGCAGTTGTCCCACCACCAAGAGGCAGTGACTCCAACAACGACGCCCCCCCACGGGGGGCGTCGTGGGGTCAACGACCGTAGCTGTTTGGTGCAGGGGTAGCAGCAAGGCTACTTGGGAGGGTAGGAAGGGGAAGAGATGTGACAAAGCTAGACGCTATGCAACATCCGTGTCCTGTTGGCTCCGCATGTTCGGTCTATCATCTTAATGCACAGACACATTTGAATTTGTTTGCGCTCACGCCCCAAAAAACTTCCATGCAAGCAGTACTAGCCTCTGTTTGAACTACATATGCAGCAACCAAACGATAGGCTGTGCGCGCAGCAGTAGAATACTTCAAACAACATTTCCGTGGCTGAAGCTTGCACTGGCTACGAATAGACGGATTTGTGGGATCTGATATGGTTCATCCCGCGCCGAACAGCATCGGCATACAGATCAACAGGTAAAAATGACAGCGCAAAATACTTGTTCTCCGTGGACAGGGTAGACGCCTCTCTCCGTTTTTCTGGATTACTACTAAAGCTGACCCGCTTTATTTTTCTGTGTGCAACCGTTGCTCGGGATGCTCCCTGCAGTACAAGTGCGTTCTCAAAAGGCCATTTTCCTGTTTTGTGACTGTTTTTTATTCTTCTCTTCTTCTCACGAAAGAGGGGGTCGGTCCGCTTGGTAACGCTAGATTTTCCGACTACTCGCTGCATAATAGTCGAATTTGAGTGCGTGAGCTACTCCGAAGAGGCCCATGACACTCGACTATTCGCTGCAGAACAGCATACTTTGCAATACAAAAATGGTTGGGCAAAAAAAAAGGCAAAAAAAATGGAGGCAGATCTAGCCAGGTGCCACTCGGGATTGTGAGACGAGGCTTGAGATGTGTGATTAGCGGTACCCATTTCGAGTCAAAAAAGGATTCGGCGCTGGCAGCAATGTTGTAATGATCTACCTCCGGTTCTGTGTCTCCAGAGGGCATCGGGTAGCTCGCGCCCATCGACACGTCGAACGGTCATATGTCTGGTCCGGTCGTTCGGTTTAGCGTTTTGTTTTCCCAACGACAGTAAGCGTCCAACATTACCACCTGAAGGCGATTCTCTAAAACGTTACCCTAACCAAAGCAGGCTTTCTAAAGCCTGCTTTGTTTGGGGTAGCTTTTGTGTTTGTTCGACGATTTCGGATGGGCGTGCAGATTGATGTCTTTCGACATTTTGTTTGTTTGTAACGTTCAGCTTCTTCGTGGTCGGTGGGCTATCCGGGGGGTGGGGAAATATACAGTACTCATCGTATCTCGAACTCGAAGACTCGATATCCAAGTGACCCATTCCTTTGCCTTTCCACTGTCTCCTGGTAACGCACAGTTGCGCCTCAGTCTCAGTCTCGTGTTGTCTCTTTTTCGAACTGCTGTTCGAACTTGTGTGGTCGGCGTGTTTTCGGTAGCGCCGACAATCTTTTTTCCGGTCCCAGAGTGTTCTGTAGGGATGAAGCGGTGTCTTGGCCGAACGAGGTGACCGCGAGCCGCCTTCCGCGGGAAGTCTCACAAAGTAATGCTGAGCAGTGTGGCGCTCAACGGGATGGTGTCGACCGTGAAGCTGTAGTTGAAAGACCCGAGCGATGTTCCGTTCCACACGTCGAACACATTGTACGTGCGATTCGGCAGGCCGATGGACGCAAAAGAAATGGTCGACGTAATGGTTTCGTTGAGGCAAGGCGGGTCCGCCACCCTCGGCAGCCCGCACAGGATGTTGAAGATGGCAACGTACTTGCTGTTCGCGGGAAGCAGGGATGCGCTGTTGCCAGTGTACACGATCGAGAAACCGTCGTCGGACAATTGGCGCACGTGCCGAATGTCGTTGTTGACAGCGAGCACTCGGTCGTTCTGAATTTGTTTTTTTTAGTTTTGGCCGTGGCTTCTTGGCCAGCCAGTTTGACCCTCGAGGTGACAGGGCCCTTGGAGGTGGCGACAAAGCACTGCCAGTGCGGCTTCGTTGGTGAGTTCCGATCCCTCGTGTACTTTCTGCCAAGATCAAGACCTCGGTATGAATTCAAAGACCATTGCACCTGAGCTGCACGTCGGTCACAAACATGTGAATACAAAACAGTAATTGAAACACACCGTAAGGAGGTCAATCGTGTGCTGCTCGATGCCGCACGGCTCGGTACCGTTCACCGGGCACGTCGAGTTCTGTATTTGCATTTTTTTGTCAATCGCTCTTGTGCATAAGTTTGTCCAGATGGAACCTTGCGCTATCCAAACCTGGACAAGGCCGCCTCCTGCACCCGCGGCAATGCCAGTGCCCAATACGGTCACCCATGCTGCTCAGACCCAAACAATTACTTGTCAGGTGCATCGTGTTGGTGTCCGGTCTATCACAGCCTTCCAGGCTCGGATAGGGGTTGACTAGCTCCTTTCCAGAGCTCACGGTCAAACAAACTAGGGAGATCTGTGTGACGATCAAGTGACGAGAAGACGAGCTACTCGAGGGGCAATTACAATGGTAAGCAAGAGCACAGGACAGTCGGTGACAAAGTCGCTCTGCTGGGGGCACAACTGAAACCAATGGGGAGAGGTGGGCCCTCAGGGGAGGTTTGCAAGAACGTGCTTGGAATGGGTATGTGCTCAACACCGGACTGGTCCCATCTGCGTCGTGTTTCGGTCCTTCAAGCCACGGTCACACAAGGCGGACTATCATCAGCGCGGAACCTGAGTGTCTGCAGACAGCGGTGTGAGTTTGGTTTGTCAGGCCCTCAGCCCTCAGGGGAGGGGGGCAAGAAGAAAGGAAAACTGATACCATCCTCATGTCTCCGCTGTACAACAGCGGCGACTGCGAGATGGTCCACAAGACGACGATGAGGATCTCGGTCTGCGGCCACCAGGACCACGGGATTTCGGCGCGGCCTCGCATCTTGCCGAAGGGCATTTTGTCCTGGAAGATGTAGAACCCGTTCTCGGTGCCTGTGATACCCTCGTTGGAGTACAGAGTCAGCGGGGCAAAGTGAGTGAAGGTCTGGTGCCAGTTCGCATAGTAGTCGACGGTGATCCGGGCCATGGTGGCGTACTTCTGAGCGACGGCCATGCGATCCGTGTGCGAGGGGTCCCCCGGTGAAAGCAAATACACGAAGTCGCGCGGGCTCTGCTCGATGGCTTCGCTGTACAACATGATGTCCTGCGGCGCGTAGTTCGCGCCGAAGACGCAGTCCATGACGATGTACTCGATTCCCCACCCCGAGAGCTGGTCGATGATCGACTTGTAATACGCTGCGGCTCCGGGGTGCGAGGTGTTGATTTGGTACTGGTCGTCAATCCAACTGCACGCGGGAGTCGGCTTGCCGTTCTCGTCGTGGACTACGACGTCTTGAGCCGTGAACGACGTTCCCAACACCGGCAACTTCGCGTCATACGCAGCCAGCGGAATGCCGTGGGTTTCCCAAATGCCCATCTTCAGCCCCAATCCGTTGAGGTACGCTGAGATCGACGACCAGTTCCCGTTCAAATCCGGATACGTCACTTGGTCCGGGATGGGGCGGCCGTAGCCGTCGAGACTCGTGAGGTCCGACCCGTTGTACCACCCCCCGCCGACGACGAAGTACTCGTAGCCGTGCGGCAGCAGGTACTGCTTCATGCCCTGAGCCTGCTCCTTGATCTCCGTCGTATTCGGCGTTGCGTAGGTCGTGCTACCGTTGCCCCAGTCGAAATTGTTCCATCCGCGCGGCGGTGTCGGCGGCCGAAGCACCTTGGCCTGCGCAGCCATAACGGCACATCCGAATGCCAGCGCGTGCTTCAACGTGCTCATCTTCGCTTCCGCGGCCAAAAATGGACGCGTTAGTTTCTCTTGCCTGCTTCCGTTCGGTGATTCACAAGACGGGGAAGAGAAATGGGCTCAAAGAAGTTCGGACTCTAGTATTTGAGCATTCTGATAAACGTGGATTTAGCCCTGTTTCGACATTTGACGTTCTCTTGATACAATAGCGGCTCCCGGTATCGTCAGACAGATCGTCTGCCGCTGTCCACTGGAGTCTCTGAGTGTTTTCGGGAGACTGCGTTCCGCGGATTTCGGGCGTCCAATTGTGGCCTCTCTCCCAGCTGAAACCCCCATAGCTGTCGTGCATTCAAATTAGGTGTTTCACTGAGTACTTGCGCCGGACGGAGCACCTTGTGCTGGCAAGCATTGTTGCTCACCCGGAGCGTGGCCCTCGTGCTAGCAAAGACGGGGGTCGGAAATACTTGTGCTCTTGAGTGCTGGCTGCACGCGGCAAGATAGGCTGCCAGAGGCGCGTCAGAACGCGAGTGGGACGAAACTAATCAGCTACTACACACGAGGATCACCGAATGTGGTGACAACCACGCTCGGTTTGTACAGAAGGGCAGTCTTTCTTCAGAATCAAGTTTTCGCTCGCTGAAAACCGACGCCACTTTCCCGTACAGGTTTGGACACTGACAGTCAAACTCCGATTGCAGGCCGAGTGGGTCCCCTTCGGCCTTGATGGGGCACAACCAAGAAGTCCAGGGTAAATCAATGCCGCCACCGGTTTTCGTGGCCTTCTTCGGACTGGGGCTCGAGAAAACCTCGGAAATGCAGCTCCGACGCGGACGCCGGTTCGCCGTCCGCAATGCTTTGCTCGAACCACCACCGCGCTCCGTAGCCCTCGGCGACGCGGATCTCGAACGTCGGCTTGCCGTGCGGCAACATGTGCAGGTTCATCCACGCGGCGCGGAGCAGGAACCGGAGCGCGTATTCCTCCGCAAGCTTCGACTTGCTCTCTTCGCCGCCCTTGAGCTCTCCCCCCCACCACGACGCGTGCCGCACCGCGTGCTTCGCCAGCGCCTTCGCCCCGACGGTGAGCTTGCAGGGGCGCGCGTCCGCCGGGTGCAGCCTGTTGAAGCTCTGCAGCAGCTCTCCCGCAGACGGGGGCCACAGCCGGTGCTCTTCGACGGCCGTGACTGTCCCCGGCGTCAGCCTCAGGCCCAGCAGCCGCAGAACCGGCAGTTGCCCCATGTGCTCCAGGCTCGTGGCTACCAGTTCTCCCGCTTTTTCGGGGTCCTCCTCGCACGAAGCAACGGCGGCGGCCACGTTGCCTGCCTCTTCGTCCAGCACGTTCTGCACGCGGAGCGCGATTTCAGGGTCGTCTTGCAGCAGGTTGAGCGTCTCGAACCCGCGAAGGGTCCCGCGGGAGCCCCACCGCCACAACGCGTGGGTGACCCCTACCAAAAACGGCCGGCGGGGCACCCCGACGTGTGTCTCCGCGGCTTCCGCCTGCCCGCCTGCACCTGCCTCATCGCCGCCGCTGGCACCCGGCTCGCAGTCGTCCGCTTTCAGAAGTGCGGCTGCCAAGTCGCTGGTCCGCTTCTGCAGTGCCTGGCGCACGCAGGCTTGGAACTTGTCTTGCGCAGTCGTGGTAGCGCTGGCACCCGACGCGGCCATGTCGCTTCCTTTGTGGAGCCCGCGTGTTTGAAGCGTCGTCATCGAGAACAGCAAGCCCCCGCGTGCCCTGCAAACTCGCACGGGAAAGGGGTCTGGCAGAATCATTCTTGGATTGGGGGGCATTTGTGAGCTTAAAACACTCTTTGTCTGATGTACGCTGACGGTGGGCTAACACGAAGCGTGTGTCGGTCGGGCAGTGGGTTGAGCCGGTCCACCTTATCTCTTGAACCTGCATGGAAGTGCCTGCCGCTGTTTATCACAGTAAATCACGGTCCACCACGGTCTATCAAGAGGGGATGGACCGGCTCAACCAGGTGGGGATCCACATCGAAGGCTCGTCGATAATTGTGCAGAACTTGCTCTCGGAGCCTCTCTATGCCCACCCAAGGGGGCAGGAATGTGAGTCAGGTACGGCTGTCGTAGCTCGTCGCGCCCATGGACTACCAAAGCTACGAGATCGCAGGCAAATCCTTTCGAAGTGGACTCCCCACAAATCTGCATAGGCAAACAATTAAATGTCAGCGCACACCTCACGACTTGCACATATCCACAAACTCACAAGACGGATGAAAAGCCGTCGTATCGGAGGTTCTTCCGAAGTGGGGTCACTCGAAGTTGAGTAGCGTACAACACGAAACGCAAGTTGCACGAATCAACTCCTCGGATTTGGCACATGGCATCCTAGGCACTTTTTGCCGTCATTTCCACCTGCTGGGTCTGTGGATCGGATGTGATTCCGCACAATCGCTCTCTCTCGCTTTAGACAGAGAAGGTGAAACTACAATGTCTGTTACTTTCATAGCGGCGAGAAATCAAAGCAACGCGTCACTTTGAACAAGATTGAGGGAAGGAAATCAAACAAGGTCCCAACGTGCGCGGGGAGCAGGTGTGTGGCCGCAGAACACAGCCCCCTTGCAGACAAACTGTATTCCTGCTGGAGTGAAAGCACGCTGGAAACTCCGGGTTTTCAAATTCCGGGTGACTCTTTGTATGAGGGCCGTGTAAAGGGGTTCGTCGTAGGCAGCGAGTGAACCGTTGCCCCGTGTCGATCATGCCCTTTCCAGCTATTGCTCAGCATCCCGGGATGTGGAACCCGAGGAGAGCGCTTCGGATACTGGTTACTGTTGGGAAGGTGCAGCTTCTGTCGAGCAAACAGTGCACGCGGAGGCTTAAAATGCCGATAAAAGTGACATGTAGCAACGAGCAGACCCATCCCAAAAGTGGTGTGAGGGTTTGACTACCCGACGATGGGCGGTGGCTTAAGGTCGACGATGCTGCTGCTCGTCGAAGCGGAAGCGACGGATGACATCTGCGCAGGGGAAGCGACGTACGCGCGCGGCACGTACTTCCACTCCTCGCGCAGGGCGTTGGTCTTCGCCTCGGTTTCGCGATCCGACTGCTCCGTCGCCTTTTCGCAGACAGCGGCGCAGTGCTGGGCGTCGTCTGCGAAGCATTGAGCTGCTTCCTGCAGGACCGCACGGCGCTGCTCGGCGGCAGAGTCGGCAATGGTCAGAGCAGACTGCGCCTTCAACAGGCAGTTGTCGAGGGCCGCCGCGAAGGAGCCTTGCACCAAGCTGTTGGTCACGATGTCGTGCGTCGCGTGCATGTTCTCCTTCGCCTGCGTCGCAGCCGCAGCGCCTGTGACCAGCAGGGCCTCCGTCTTCACCGCCGTCCTCGCGAGGGCGGCCGAGGCGTCGACGGACGTCTCGAGCGAATCCCCCGGGGTCAGCCGCAGCTGCTGGACGCACTCCCGCAGCTTCGCCGCCACCGGCGCCATCGTCAAAGCTATCTTCGGGTGTCGGATCCGCGAGTTCGCCGTCAGCGGGTGCAGCAGCGTCGCACGGCTCGCGTGCCACGACCCGCTCAAATTCAGCTTCCCCGCGTCCATCGTGTCGTCCCTCCGGCGGGGGTGTGCCCCTTCGCCAGCCCCGGCTGCTCTTGGACCCCCTTCTCTTCCTTTTGCCGCTCTAGACCACGCGGAACCCCTGCGCAGCTCGAATTGTGTACGTTTCGTGTTTTCCCGGCCGGTCGGCCACGTCCCACCCCCCGCCGCGCCAACGCCTTTTCGGGTGTGTGGAGCTTTTGCTTGAAATTCCGGGAGAAATCTCCGGTGGACCTAATGAAATACGTATGTCTTGTGGTCAACGAGGTTGTCTCGGGGACCTTCACCGGGGTCTCCAGGCTCAGACCAGGTTCGCCGAGTCAGTTGTATCCGACCCTGATTCTCGTGTGCTGGCAGGCTGGGTGGAAAAGAGGCCGAGCAAGCGATGTCAACCCGTACAGGGCTTGATTGCCTTCACGGCACCTGCACTTTACTTCAGCCGGTCCATCCATATCTCCTGGAACTGCATCGAATTGCCTGCCGCTGTTCATTGTAGAGAATCGAGGTCCACCACAGTCTATCAGATCCATCCCTATCCCCTGGAGCTGCATAGAATTGCCTGGAGCTGCATTCTTCTGTCGATCACATACTGCTCTCAATGCGACCGGACTGGCTCTCTTGCACCGTGTAGGTAGGAACCGACGCGTAGCATCTGCCAAGACGTAAGAGTACCTTCCGTTCGAGCTGGATCGCGCGAGTTCCACGGTGCGAATGGCCAAACGGAAGAGGGCAACAGAGGACGAAACAAAGGTATCTGAGAGCTCTCGCACGGCTCCCGTCCCAAGTAGACGGGAGGGGGGCGCAGGTGCTCGTCGGACGCTGTCTTTTTCCTTCTCCTCTGTGGCTGGAATCACACCGGGTGGGCGGGAAAGCCGGGCCTCACAAGGTCTTCTTTCACGGAAGTCACCGAGCAATCGAACCGGCTGGAAACTGACTGTGCGTCCGGTCCCTAATACCGTTTTGATGCATCGGTGCACATCAGTCGACGACACGTCGTTGTCGCGCTGGCGCAACACTGCGTGTCTGAACCGTCTAAAACGCGAAGTGTAGCTTGAACCGGGTCTGTTCGATTGTCGCGGGTTGAAACTTGCCGGTCGTTCTTGCGTACATGCGTGCGCTGACTGGACATTCCGATGATACCCGGGAATCGAGCGAGAGACTGGTCTTGGCGTTTGCGGGCCTACTGCACGCGGTTCGGATCATTTTCCGGGTTCGGATCGTCCTCCATGGGGATATCCGGTGCCAACTTGTTGGAGCCGTCGAGGGGCAGTCGGGGCTGGTAGCGGCCGTAGACCTCGTCTCCGTAGGTGAGACGTGCTTCTTCTCGCAGTTCGTCCATTTCCTCGTCGAACAGGCCTCTTCGCTCGTCCTTCGTCTCAGCGATCAGCTTCTCGTGCTCCTGCACCTGCCTGCTTGGTTCCTTGAGGGCCCACTTCTTCCTATCCATTCTGTCCTTCACCCGTTGCACTCCACCGTACAACCCAAACTTGTCCTCGTCCTCGTGTCGCATTCTGGTAAGCTCGACCACCTGATCCAATCGTTCCTCTTGAGCCACTTCAGTACTCCACAAACGCAGGTAACGACGACGCTCTTCGTCGATTCTACGACCTTCAATACGCAGGAACTGCCGGTAATCCTCCTCGTCGAAGTGCTGTGTCGTGGTGGTGGGGTAATTGATGGAGGATGTCGGCAAGTCCGCTTCTTTCTGCGCTCTGGTGTACACTGCAAACACTTCCGAAGGCATCTTTGACTCATCAGCTCAGTCGCGATGAAAGTACGTGCTGTGTCAAGCTACTTCGACTTCGACTTCGACGAAAGGCAAGTCAGATGATGTGTCTGTTCCTTCCTAAAGAATAGTAGTAGGGATGTAGGGATAGTCGACACTCACTTCGACGGGCTGCGCGAAGACCAGAAGTGAGTGATGGGACCATGACCCCCGGGAGTGAGCGAAAGAGAAAAAAAGACGGACCTGCAGGTAGTCATCGTCCGTCCAGCAGTGCGGAAGAATTTTCCCAATTTCCGTTTCGAAGAGCACCGTTTTCTTGACGTCCAAGATGGCGAGAAGGATGGCGAACTGCGTGTGGAACGATGGGACTCAGAAAAACGAAAGGAGAGTCAGCTAAGGGCCTGGGAAGACCGCGGCTCAGCCACGAGCCGCCACCTGTCACTCAGACTGGGGCCAACTAATTCAAAAAACCGGGGGCACCTTGGTAACCATCCCGATTTTACCCCGCCTTCACGATGAGAGGGCCACAAGGGAGTCAAACTTGGCAAGGCTCACCTGGAAGGTGCCTCTTTGCACCGCCCCCCCCGTTCCTGCTGGGCAGCTTGGGGCAGGATCTTTTACGCCCGCGATGACGAGTAACAGAGTTTCGGGTCATGAAGCCCAATGTCTTATGTTCAAGTGAAGCTTTTTCAACACCGACAAGATATTTCGCGGAGCCCGCCCCTGGGCAAGTAGCCGACCCGGGTTGTCTCGCTATTATTGTGCACGCGCTGGCAAGGTTGCTACAGTTCTAAAGCATTGCTGATGTTCAGAAGGCTGCTGCGGTAAAATCCTCGCATCGAGACCTGTGCTCCTCACCGGGAGCGTTTGATTCCAAGCACGAAAGTGAGCCGTCTCCGAGTCCGAACGTTCGCGAGGGCGCACGGTCGCTGGCAGAACTTTGGCATCAGCTAACGCGTTGCCCTAAACAGGAACGAGTGAAAGTCGGCTGCGTGAGAAAACACAAATTGCATACCCGTTCCGGCTCTGTGTACTCCAGCATCGTCTTTCCCGTCTTTTCGAACACAAAGTGCCGGAATCGGACGTGGTCTGTCGTGCATTATTAGATAAAACGGATGCCAGGATGGAATGGGATGTCGCGCATGATCAGACAGAACCGAAAAACCCCGAACTAAAAGTCTACACTCTGACACCAACGGTGACAATCTTCCTGTCAGTGTAAAACATGTGGATCGCTTACGTCAAGGCTTGTTCAAAACAAATAAGCCCCAAACGTTGCCTTCTTTCTCGATCTTGATAACTTCATCAGTGGCTGGAAATCTCCGTGGCAAAGTGCGTGCGAATGGAAGAACTTTCGAGCAGACCTGCGGTGTACTTCCACATGAACAGAATTTCGGCAACTTCGGCCGAGTAGAAGAGCTCGATGAAGTGGTTGATGTCGGTGTAGAGCAGGATGGGCACGCCGTCTTTCTTGACCTGTTCGCCCCGCTCGTCCTGCAGCCACGTGAAGTCGTCGGGGTTCCCCGCGAAGGAGTGCGGGTCCATTTCGTACTGCCGGTAAATGTCGCGGTTCTGCCCCTGCAGCAGCTGCTCGAACCTGTCGTCGGCTTCCTTCTGCAGGATGATGTTCCGCCGCTGCGGCGAGTGCTGCAGCTTCTCCTCCATCTGCGTGAGGTCCGGCGGCGGCAGCGGCTTGTCCACCCACGGGGCCGGGTCGTGGATCCAGTCCTTCTCCGCGATCGGTTTGTACGACCACCCAGGGTTCGCTTGCGAGTACTGCGTGAACGGAAGGATCGGGTCCCACTCTTCTTCAAACACCGGCAACGCGCCGGGCCAGCGTTCTTTCCCTTTCACCTCCTGCAGGATGATCGGTGGCTTGATCCCAATAGACCGCCGTTCCCTCGACCGAACCAGGTACGTATCCGCTTTGTCGTATACGTCCGGCTTCACGGTCCACCCTTCGCAGAATAAATCGTGGAGGAGCGTCAAGACTTGCTCGGGCTCAGAGTAAGCCGCCTTCTCGAGCTCTTTGTAGAAGTCTGCCCACGCCAGGTGGAAGTCGCGGTGGCCGCCTGGGTGGTTCGCGTGCAGGTAGTAGTCGGCGGAAGGGTCGATCCAGAAGTACTTCTTCTTCGGGCTGCCGGTCATGATGTCGCCGGGGGACTGCCCGCTGTCGGATTTGTGGTACGGCGTCTGGGTGTACGTGTTCTTCCAGTTCTTGAGCTGTCCGAGCATCCGCGGCGCGAGCTTCCCGGCCCAGTGCCGCTCTTTACGCGGCGACACCCGCTGCGAGACGTCGAACATCGCCTCCTTGTCCCAGTTCTTCAGGTAGAACGCGTTCATCTTCTCCACCAGCATCTGCGACCGCACACTGAGCAGGAGCCATTGCGAGCGCCGCATGGCGGGCTCACCCCCCCTCTGCGACCCCGCGGGCCGCCTCAAACCCCCTTACTTTCCTGTGTTGCAGTTGATGTGCTACAAGACCCATCGACAAGACTGCATACGATACACCAGCGCCACGACACCCAGTGCCAGGTTGGCCGTGCACTCAAACAGTAGCGCAACCACTACCTGAGATACTCCAGCACCGCTATCTGCGCGTACGCGCGGGGCCGCCTTGGCGTGAAGACCCACCTGCCAACACTCTGTGTGTGAACGGACGAACGCACGCAAACGGAGGGCAGCGTCAAAAAGAAAAGAGTGGCAGCGTAAGTGTTTGCTTGAGTTTTTTGCTCGCAATTTCCTTTTTTTTTCACACAGTACAGGTACAAGTTTCGAAGAGGCCACAAAAGGCGGGAGAGGGGGCGTCGCGAAAAGTCGCGGAACGACGGGTGGGAGGGAGCTTAGGTTAGCGGTTGTCGGGTGGTGCTCTTTGCCCTGCCGAGCCTCTCTAACAACGTCGGTTACTGGCGGCTGTAAGATCGTCTGGCGAGCAGAGCTCTGCGCAGCACTTCGTTAGGTTGGACCGCGGGCAGTGTTCAATTGAGCATTCGGGCGCTACAAACATCAAGCGAGCCGCTGCTGCGGCATAAGTCAAGTTTTGAGTGCGTAAGCCGCTCCGGAGATTATGTCGAGTTTTGAATGAAGCTCCCGGATGGAGAAAGGCGCATCACACTTGCGTGCAGGTTGCGTGCTTCCTGCTAGCGAGGGTCATCTAGGGGCACGCAGGGCAACAAGCTTCTTGTTGAGCGCGGCAACTGCGGGGCAGCTTAGACGTTGTAAGTCATCAGGTCCGGGGATCGCGACCAACTCGACTGCGGCGGCGGAGATGTGACGGTGCCGTACGGGGCCATGTGCAGGCGAGGCGTCGGGTTGACGACTTGGCTCCGTGCGCATGTGCGCTGCGCTTGCCGGTCGGCGTGGCCGCGGTGGCCCTCCTGCTGCTGCAGGTCCGCGAAGCGTTCGCGCAGGTTGACCATCTCGCTGCGCAGGGCGGCGACTTCCTCCTTCAGCGCCGCCGCTTCGGCCCGCTTGCGCAGCTCCTTCGCGGCCCGCTCCAGCCTCCGCTCCCACTTGCGCCGGCGCGCCTCTTTTTCGCCCGCACCGCCCCCCTCGGCCCCGGCCGCCGCGGCTCCCCTCTGCCGAGGCGAACCCGACGCCACCTTCCCCCGCGAGCCAGACGCCATCCTACCGGCAATGGTCTCGCCGGCTCTCCCCCCCGGAGACCCCTCGCCGCGAGCATGCGACTCCTGCGGAGCCGCCGGCCAGCGGAGCGCAGATTCCCAGCCGCTTATTTGCGGCGGCGGGGGTGATTCGGCGGCGGCGGCGGCGGCGGGCGAGTTGGCGACGCTGTAATTGCGGCTCGACGGGCGGCTCTCGCCGTCGCGCGGGTCGGCGGCGGGGCGGGGCGCAGGGTCCGGCGGCCAGAACGGCGGCGCGCCGGCCTCCAGATGCGCGTTTTCCGGCGTAGCGCTCGGGCAGCTCGGTGTCACCTGCGAAGGGGGCTGGTGGGCCTGCAGCAGGGAGCCGGCCCCTGCGCCACCGGGATAGCCGAACGGCGGCGGACCGGCCTCGAGGGGCCCGGCTTCGGGTGTCCAACACGGTGTCCCGCTGCTGCGCGCGCTCAGGCACGCGCCCGCGGCCGCCGAGGCGCCGCAGCAGCTGCTGCCCCCGCCGCCGCCGCCGCTGCTGTCGGCGTCGTCGGCGGGCGCGGCGTTGGACGGGACGCCGAAGTCTTGCAGCAGCTCCTCGTATATCTGCTGCGCGAGGGCCGCGCGGCGGTCGGCGTCCGACCCGCGGCGGCGGTGCATGGTGCGAACACCCCCTCTCTTTTTTATCCAGGGGGGGGGCGAAGGCAGGACCTGGTTGCTTTTGCCTACGCTACAGGGCAACAGAAGCGAATGATACCACGCCCGTTACCGCAGTCTTCGCTCGTCTCAGGCCCCTGGTGGCTGCGCTTCCTTGCCGGTGCCGGTCTTCGGATCCGTAGTTTATCCGTTTCCAGCGACAAACGGGCTTCGGCTCGCGAATCCTCGTATGGAGACACCAGTCAGTGGGGAGTTTGGCTGGGGCGGCACATCTGTTACACATTAACGCAGGTGTCCTAAGGCAAGCTCAGCGGGAACAGAAATCTCGCGTAGAGCATAAGGGTAAACGCTTGCTCGATACACGATCTTCAGTACCGATCCTCAGTGTGAAAGGCCTAACGATCCTTTGGTCTCGTTTCTTGTTCAAGGGATGAAGCCGGAGGTGACAGAAAAATTACCACAGGGATAACTGGCTTGTGGCAGCCAAGCGTTCATAGCGACGTTGATCCTTCGATGTCGGCTCTTCTTGAGACCGGCACTGGGAGGGCCACTGATGCACTACGGACTCTCTGGTTGCCGTGGCGACCGCGATGCGGGTTTTCACGCTTCCAAAAAAGGAAAGAAAGGCAAAGTATCGAACAGCAGCTTTTGATGGCGGAAGAGTAGACCGAATGATGGGCTAGAAGCCGGGCTAACTTCCCTGTTGACAAATTCGACGTAACTGAATGCCTGTGTCAGCTTCCTGTGTTCCATGGTGGCTTCAATGTTGGCCACGGGGCAGGGACGGCCGCACACTGGTCAATGGGTTCAACCAACCTCTTGTCGGTGAACCTCAATTTCAATTTTTGAATGAATTGTCGACTTCGTCCGACTGATATGTTGGGCTTGTTGTCTCCTAAGGCAGAGTGGAGCAACTCACTCAATCGTCTCTCTGCTGTCAGGCTGGATTCGGTCTCGTCGCGTGTGTGTCAAGCCCCAATTTTTCTCTGACTCGAGTGCTGGAAAAAAGCCACCGCCTTACGTTGACGACAGAAATGAGCTGCGCTCACGGCTGTCGTCTGTGAGCGATGCACGCATGTCGGAATGGAGAAGATCGAGCCACCCACGGCCTCCGAAGGTCGAGTGCACGGGTGATTTCCAACCACGCCAATTTCCAGTGAATGGCCGTCTCCAGGCTGTGTCAGAATGGGACGGACTGGCTCGAAGACACCGTCACGGCATGATACACGGCATGATATGAGGACGCAACTGCGCGCAACGCTCTGCCTTTGCATCGCGCGGGCTGCTGCTCGTGCTGCCGTGCTACTTGAAGTGGGAGCCGGTCTGCACGAAATACGCCGCGATCGCGACGAAAACGACGAGGATGGACAGCAGCAAAGACCACGACACACGGGACGGCGTGAACTTCGTGGTGCCTACGACGGAGTGCTTAGAAGCGGAGACGATTTTGACGACGACGGAAGTGCCGAGGGATGCCTCCTCCGGGTCGATGAGGACTTGCACGTAGCACTTGGTGTGCCCGACGAGATGTTTTTTGTCGTGGGCTTTCTCGGTGATCCAGACACGCTGCAAGGTGCCCACGATGGAGTGCGTGTGGTTGGAGTATGATTCGAAGACCTGTGTCAGGCGACGAGAACGGTCCTTCTTGTCTTGCGACCTCAGCTGCTTCATTGCGGCGGCCGGCGTGCCCGATCGGGGGTAGTACTGCGAGATGTACAGAGCAGGGAACCGGTACTTCTGACAGAGCCGCAGCGTCCGCTGAAACGACTCTTCCGATTCGCTGGGGAACCCGCAGATGATATCAGTGGCCAGCAGCATGCCGGGGACCTTTTTCAATAGCGTGTCGCAGACGAGTTCGAACTCTTCGACGGTGTACTCTCGTTGCATGACTTGCAGCACATCGTTACAACCGGCTTGCACCGGAAGGTGGAGGAAGGAGTAGACCCTTGGGTGATTCAAGACGCGAGCGATGTCGTCGACGTGTTCTAGAATGTACGGAGGGTTAGTCATCCCAACCCGCAACATGACCCCCTCCGGTATGAGCTGCACGACGCGGTCCAGCAATTCGACAATGTTAGTACCAATGTCCCGCCCGTACGCTCCTGAGTCTTCCGAAGTCAGTCGGATCTCCTTGACGCCTTCTTCGACCACTTGCTGCACTCTCTTGCAGATTTCTTCTATCGGGTACGACATCAAGTCTCCGCGAGCATGCTTTGTCTTACAATAAGTGCACTTGTTCAAGCAGCCGGCGTTGATAGGGATGATCTCGATGAGTTCGTTCCTCCGAATCTTCGCGTGCTCCAACGAAGGGAGGCCGGCGCGCTTGCCCGACGACGTGATTTGGACGCTGTTGCCCTTGGCGGTCTCCTTCATCACTTCCGCGACGCGGTGGATCTGCTGCACGCCTATTATCGACACGTCCCGGAAGGCGTCGTTTTTCGGGTCGCCCGCCGGCACGCAGCCGGAGACGACGGTCGGCTTGCCTGTGCGCCGAGCCTTCGTCATCTCGTGGATGAAGTGCTCTTCCGAAGGGTTTTTGACGGTGCAGGAGTTGATGAGGTACATGTCGGCCTTCGAGAAGTCCTCGGTGATGCCGTACCCCTCCTTGACCAGGAGCCCTGCCATGTACTCGCTGTCCGAGTTGTTGTGCGAGCAGCCGTATGTTTTCAGGTACACCAGCTGCGACCCGGGGATGTCGTAGCCGACGGCTCCCTCTCTATTCTTCCTGGCCCTCACGACCACTCCCCCCGGGGTGCCTTCGGCATCTGCACGCGTGCCGTTGGCGAGGCGTTCGTGCTGGTCCACTATGTCTTCGATGTCCATTTTACCCCGCCACCTCCTCCCAACCCTGCGGCTTTATGTTCACGTGCAGACTGGACAAAAAAATGAGAGGAAACGGGACAAAAGCACGCGGCATTCGAAGCCGAATTTCCGCGCATACGATGTCGTCGTGAGAGGGACAGAGTCACGGGGCGGAATCAGGCCATTCCACTACCGGTGCAGAGCTTTTCGTAACGGCCAGTTGGGTTCTGTGAAAAACACGCAGTTCGTTATGGTTCGGCTGGAGGCAAACGTTCGCTCGAAAAGGTAGAAGAACCGCGCAAGAACAGCGCATGAACAGGTCGGCGCTTCAGCCGACCCCGATGGACCAACCGGGAGGGGGGAATCAGGCTAGCACGAAACTCTTGAAGGACTCGCTTCTTCTTTCACACCCATCATTTTGTATTGCGGACCACCAAGCTGCTCGTTCGAAGAGCCAGGTACGGATCCGCGTCTGAGGTTTTTAAGCCGATCCACCCCGGTTCCCTGGAATTGCATCAGTTATCGGTTACGGTGCTTTCATACTAATCCCAAACAATCGTCTTCTTATTGTGTTAATGGGGAGCCATTTGCGTGCAAACAAGCACCACACTATGCTCAAACAATCACGGAGCACCGCAGTTTATCATGGTGGTGCTGTCTTTCGCGGTAGACCACGTTCTTTCAGGAATGGACCGGATTAAGTCTCCGTTGCCTCGATGTTGTCGGATTTCGAACCCGCGGCTTTCTTGCCGGGCCGTACTCGATGCAGTCCGGAAGAGATGTGGTGGACTGGCGCAGGCTTTTCTATTTCTCTTGAGTGGAAGTTAAGGTTTTTGCTTGACTGGTGTGGGGTGGCTAGGAAGGTTTGTCTGTCTTTTGCTTGATTTCAAGGTACCGATATATTCGTTGAACGGATATGGAAAACAAAAACAAAAAAAACAGACAATCGCCGGGTCGGGTCGTCTCGCCCCCGCAAAGACACGAGCACGCCGGAAACAAAAAAAGCCGCTTCGCGCACCGCGAACGGCGAACTGTGCTTGCCACCTGGTTGGTCTTTGATAGAGTGGAGTGATGCTTCGTCATCTTACCCTAGCACGCGGCGGTTCCCTGGCCCACGGGTGCCGTCGTGCGGCTTGGTGCACAGGTGAGGCCAGCAGGTGGTGGGGGGTCAACCTCTTGCTAAAGTGCAGTCAACCCCCCTCTTCAGCTGCTCACTCCCTCCTTTCTCCGGTGCTCCCGAGGAACGGGCGTCGGATGTCAGGTCCGGAGCTCTTCTGGCTTTACCCTATGTCGGGCGCGTGCCACCGGAATCTTCACTCTTTTATCATCGCTTCCAGGAGAAAGGTCGTTGAACCCCACGGATTCGTGCTGGTGCTTGATGTCTGATCGAAATTGTCTTCTGGCTCTATCACTCGTCGAGAGTGCATGCTGTCAGCAGTACTGTCGCATGCGAAGGCCCAACAGTACGGTGATACGTAAACCTTGCATACAGTTGACAGAGGGGAGGGAGGCAAGCTATGGAACATGTATTCAGAGCAAGGGGGGGGTGGGGGAGTCTTTAAGATTGGTTTTTGGCGGAGTCTGTGCGAACAGCTCGTGATGTGCATTTGAGCCATGTAGCGACCGTCTCATGGAGTGGTTGCGGACATGGCTCGGAGAATCTCTGCGGTATTTGCAGCGGACAATCGCTGTTCCGGGTCGTGGCTGTAAAGGTGGGGAATGGTTCGTGGTGTGTGTTCTTGCTTTATGCATGAGAACGAGGGTTCGAGATTCGATAACGACCGGTTGTGGCATTTTTGGCCTCCGGCCGGCCCGGTCTGGCTGGCAGATTTGCCAGGGTGCCACCCCTGCACATGACCGGCGTGGATTTGGTTTACTTGTAACATACACCTTGCGCCCTCGCACTGGTGGTCTCAGTCGCAGTGAACGAAGTGCTTACGAATGCTTTCACACCAGCAAAGAACGCAGCTGTCATTTTTCGGGGCAAATGCCGATGCTACTCCTATTCCTGAATTCGGCTGGGACACACCCTGCTAGGTTATGGATGAGCAATTCATGTCAAAGAAAGAGTGGTGCACACCGACACAAGGCGATGACCAACGAAACAAGCTGAGGCGGCCGCTTCACCATGTAACTGCTGAAGGACCGACGCATGGCTTCTTCGAGGGTGCCAGCTTCCCACTTGTCGGAGTTGAGGAGCATCTCTTCGCTGGTGTTTGGGAGCGGGAGCATCGGGAAGTCGGGGAGCAGGCACAGGATGAAGAGGACGATGCCCACGGCGAACATGTCAGACTTCTGCGTCGTTTGGAACCAAACGATAGTCTCCGGTGCGGTGTACTGGTACGTTCCGCTCTGGCTCGTCAGCGTTTTGTGCAGCGGACGGGCGACGTCGAAGTCGAGGAGGATGACACGCCGTCCTTCTTCTGCGAGCAGGATGTTTTCCAGCTTCACGTCCCTGTGCACCAACGGCGGTGACATTTCGTGGAGGTGCGCCAAAGCAGTGCACAGCTGGTGGCCTATGTCCAAGATGCGGTCGAGGCCAATCGGCTGCTTGCGAGGCTGCCTCTTCACGAAGTCGGCAACAGTGCCTCCCTCGTAGTACGGCATCACGATCGTCAGCTCTGGCTTCAGATAGCGCGACACCCGCGCTTTGACTTCCCTATACTCCACTATGTTCGGATGGTCGCACAGCACCCTCGCGTGCTCCTTTGCAATACAGTACCGGTCGTGCAGCAGCGCGAGATTGTCGAATGCCATCGTCTTGCTCGCGCACAATTCGTTCTTCACAGCGTCTTTGACCAACATTAGCTCGCCTTGTCCTCCCTTTGCGAGGAACCGCACCGCGCTGTACCGTCCCTCGAGGTCGCGTATGAAGCGCCCGATCCCTGCTTTCGCCACCGACGGCGCCAGCTCCTCGCCGAATTCCGGCCGCGGCGGGGAGTTCGACATCTCGGCCGACGACGAGCTGACGACGGAGTCGTGCCTGTGCAGCTGCGGCGAGGCCTGCGCGCCGCAGCCGTCGGCGTCGTCGGGGTGGTGGATCTCAGAGAAGAAGGCGCGGTCGTCCGCGAGCGAGTCGGCGATCGCGCCGCGGGCCTGCGTTTCCATCGCGGAAACAGAGGCCAAGCTCCCAACGAAGCTGGCGAAGGCATCACACTGCCGAGCGACGAGCTGCCTGCTGTGCGTCTCGTGCAACTCGAGGTGCGTCCGCAGCTCTCGGTACCACGTACGGTGCGTGTTCTGGAGAAGGACGAGCGCGTCGCAAGCGTAGGGCATGTCGCTGGCGTATCCAACGCCGCGCAACCAAGCCTTGCAGACTCCCGGCTGACACCCGGTGGCGAGGAGGCTTGCGATTGTGTCGGTAGCCCGCGCACTCGTGCTGGACACCAGCAGCATGGCGGTCGCCGCCGGGGCTCGGCTGGGGAGGACCAGGCTGCGGACGGTGGCCAATAGCCGCGAGTACGCTTCGTCCTCTTGCAACAGAGCGCGGACGGCCCGCTCGGTTTGGACGAGCACGGCGATGACCTTGTCGATAGCGACCTCCGGGCGCTGCTCCGGCGGGTCGCCGGCCGCCGGCTTCTTCGGCTGCTTTTTGCTGGCGGCGCGCGAGAACAAAAAGCTGCCGACCTTCCACATGACGTCGAGCAGGTACCACTGCGGGTTCGCCCGGTCCGCCCGCTTCTTGGACCACGGGCGGTGCATCAGGCTGGTTCTCGAGCGCTTGAGCGTCGCCTCGAGGGCCGCCAAGCTGTCCTTCTCCGCAGCCCGGCAGTCGTCCACGTGGTGGCGGAGCCACACGATGATGGACGCGGTGTGGGTGCGCTGCTCGGTGAGGCGGGTCCGCGCGGCCCAGTGCCGGGTCACGCGGCTGATGGTGCGGACTGCCCCCTTTGTTTCCTCCACCCGCGCGCGGGCGACTTTGCCTTGCCGGCTGGACGACGTGCTCGTCCTGCTCGAGCCCCGCGGCCTCTTCCCCGCTTCCTTCGAGCCGCAGCTTTCCGCGCTGTTCTGCCTCTTCACCGCCTCCAGCACCACGAAGCCCTCATCGATGGCCAACGCGTCGCTCGGGAAGCTGCTCGCACTCGGCATGATCCGTCGTGGGGGGGGGGGGTGGGTGGGTCGGGTCTATATAGCTCGTGTGTCGAGGGGAAGAACGGGTCCCGCCTAATTCTTCCCAGCCGCCCCCGAAGGAATAGCCACCTGGTGGTAGGTCAGTTTTTCGAGCAGTCGTGTAGTCCCGCCTACTTCTTCCCAGCCGCCCCCGAAGGAATAGCCACCTGGTGGTAGGTCAGTTTTTCGAGCAGTCGTGTAGTTCCGCCTACTTCTTCCCAGCCGCCCCCGAAGGAATAGCCACCTGGTGGTAGGTCAGTTTTTCGAGCAGTCGTGTAGTCCCGCCTACTTCTTCCCAGCCGCCCCCGAAGGAATAGCCACCTGGTGGTAGGTCAGTTTTTCGAGCAGTCGTGTAGTTCCGCCTACTTCTTCCCAGCCGCCCCCGAAGGAATAGCCACCTGGTGGTAGGTCAGTTTTTCGAGCAGTCGTGTAGTCCCGCCTACTTCTTCCCAGCCGCCCCCGAAGGAATAGCCACCTGGTGGTAGGTCAGTTTTTCGAGCAGTCGTGTGCAGGTCATATTTTTCCTTGCGCGGGCTTGAGCGATTAGACCTGTACGCGTTTCACATTGAATTGAGGGCCAAATTTCCGAAAATTTGCTAAAATTTTGCTATGTACACTTCCCTGGCAAAAAGTCCAACGAAATTGTTTGCCCTAAAAAAAAAAAAAAATGTGCCTTAGGGGACTAGTCCCCTAAGGCACATTTTCATTGGGAAGTACTGGGAAATGCACTTAGCAACTTTTTTGCAAATTCTTACCAGGAATTGTAATGCAAAATAGGGACTAGTCCCCTTAGGGCACATTTCACATTGGGACTAGTCCCCTAAGACACTTTTCCCTTCTTCTTAACTTTTGGACCTCCAAGGGAGGAAACAGTCTGTTTCCTGTAAGAGCGTGTGGTGGTGCAGTGAGGGAATGTTTCAAAAGAGGCATTCTCCTTATGACATGGTAGTGAAACGCCCGCTCGCCGTCCCACTCATCACAAAATACGCGCGTGACGTGGCCGAAAAACCTCCGTTTCTTCATTCGCGTGGTATAAAAATGTCCATTTTAGTGCTCTGAGCACGTCGTACATCCCTCCACAGGCAGTAGTGTTGTAGAGTAGGAGGTTGTCTGCGCGCTGCATGTCCGTCGCAGGCCTGATGTGTTGCAAACCGAAGGAAAGGGGGTTTGAAGAGCACCGCGAGGGTGTGCGGTGCGCTGGGGGGAGGTGATCAGAGCTCTTATCAACACGCAACGGACAATGTCATCAGACAGTGCCACATCTTTCGAGAAGCCTCCGACTGGGTAAAGGCGTTGGAATTCGGAAAAGCCCTGGCTTGTACACTGCACTGTGCCACAGTGCACAGTGCGCAGCTGGTGCATATAAGTCGATCTTTGAGTGCGTGAGCCCCTCCGAAGAAAGGTCCATCGCACTAGTTCCAAGCTACTTAGCCCGGGTCTCTGGGTCGCGTCCCCCTCCTTCTTTTGGTCGCCTGGTCCTGCGTCTTGTTGGTCCGTCCGGGCTGGGGGCTTCGCGCTTCCCCTTCGTCTTGCATCACCTCGTCTCCACTCCCTGCCGCACGGGCTCCTACGTTTTGTGCCACCTGCGACGCGGGTCGCTTTACTGCTCTTCTGCGCGACGGCTGCTCTGTACTCGTTGCCTTATCCGCGATTGCCGCTTCTCGTACCGACCGCGCCTGCCTTTCCTGTTCTGCCTTTCGCCTCTGTGGTCCGTCGGCCGCCTCAGCTCGGGCGTCCTGCTGTGCTGTCTGGATCTCCTCGTCTTCCTTCTTACGTTGCTTGGCACTCCGTGCCGCCCGCGTCGCTTGCGGCGCGGGCCTCTTCAGAGCCGGTCGTCCTCGTGCGCGCTGTTCCGCCTTCGTATCCTGGTTCGCGCCCTCTGCCTCCGGCGCACCTCTTGACACTTCCTTGCCCTGGGCGGTGTTCCTCTTCGAGCTCCTCCCTCCTCGTCCCGCCTGATTCTCCTGTTCCGCTAAGGTGAACCACTTCTGGGCCCGTCGCCCCCTTTCCTCGTCCGATGGGTACCACTTTTTGAAATCGAATTTTCCTAGTCTCTCCCCGTCTTCCCTGCGCTCTGTTTGTACCTTTCCGTGTTCTGCCTTCGTGTACTCTCCTGCCGACACCTCGAGCCCTCGTAGCGCTTGCAGGGTATCTCTGCCCAGGATACAGCGC
Source organism: Diplonema papillatum (assembly GCA_030068145.1). Classification (NCBI taxonomy): domain Eukaryota; phylum Euglenozoa; class Diplonemea; order Diplonemida; family Diplonemidae; genus Diplonema; species Diplonema papillatum. The sequence continues at coordinate 76,437 of JAPJBO010000520.1, read as the reverse complement.
CTCTCCAGACCCTCCGTCCACCGTCCTGACGCGCCGAGCCGCCGCAGCCAACCTATTGATTTCTTTCTTGCCGGCAAAAGCTCCCCATCGTGGGTTCCTTGGAGCGTCTTGAGCATCCCCAACAGCGTCCTCATTTTTCCCGCGAGCGCAGCTCCTCCATGCGCTTCCCTTTTCTGGCCTGCGTCCTCCTCTCCGTCCTCTGCGTCTTCCGGCCCAACCGCCTTCTGTCCGCGTCGCGGCAGGTCCATTCCGGATTCGACTTCAAAGTCCACGGCGAGTTCTATGAACGTCACCGCCATCTCTTCCTCGCTCTTGGCCCAACGCAGTGTCGCCAGCCATTGCGCCAGCGCTAAGTATAGCGCCCTTCCATGCTTCCAGTTTCTGGGCATGTAGTCCGCCAGTGAATTCTGGATCACTTCCGTCTCCTGCGGCGCCCACTCCCAAGGATATGCAAGCCCACGTCCGTCGCTTTCCCGCTGCACCGGCTTCTTGTCCCTCCTCTGCCTCTCCAGGGTGATCTGGACCATCATGCCCTGCACACTGTTGACAAGTTGGCGCGTCAAGCCCCTGCAGACCCATGCCCCTGCTCCTTCACCTCCTCTCTCTTTCTTCGGTTTGATCCCGCAAACGGACATACACTTCGGCCATTTCTGCCATTCTAGCGCGGTTACCGCATACGTCGTTCGTATGGCGTCCCACTCTCCACATCGCCACCACATGTGTAGGTGGTCCTCGTCTTCCTTTCCGCAGTACTTGCACGTTGCGCTCGGTTGCATCTTCCGTTGGTGCAACCGCGTCTGCGGCAGCACTGCATCCGCCATGATGTGCCTGAGCACACCTCGTTCATACGCGCTAAGGTTGACGGCAGTCGCTCCGCGCTCTTCCCTAGCCTCCCCTTTCCCGCGCCCTACTTCCAGCAGTCGCAGCGTTGCGTTGCGGTCCACGCCCTCACCAATCCCTTCCAGGTTCTTCCTGTCGATGTTCCGCCACCGCCAGAGCCTCAGGGCTTCGCGCGCCAGGTGCCCCAGCTCCTTGAGGTCGTCCAGTGTCCTCAGATCGACTTCCTTCCCTCGCCCGTCGCCCGTCTCCGTCTCGTCTGTATGGTCGTCGGGAATTCGGATCGACCACGGTCCCGTCCTTTGCCACTTCATGGCCTCTAACGTCCCGTCAAGCAAGTGTACCGGCCCCGAGGTGCTCGGGCAGGGAAAGACGCGGGCCGCCGCTTGCATGTGCGCCCTACACCTCTCCGAGTCCTTCATCAGCGCCATCCACGTCATGACTCGTCGGTAGTGCACGGCCACCGGTGGATCCACCAAGTGACCCTTCCTCACGAGCGAGAGGCTAATCGCGGCGCAACGTCCCCGCCTATCCCTACCTGCAAGTCCCCTTTCAATTGCAGCTGTCAACTGTGCGAGCCACTTCTTCTCCGGCTCCTGTACCTCTACCCCGTAAATTGCCTTCGGGATCACGACCGAAGCGTAGATCCTCTCCTTCTTCTCCTGCGGCAGGGGTAACTTGCCCGCCCTCTTCGCGATTTTGGACGCCTCGTCCAACCTGCTCGACAAGACCTTCTGGGCGCCTCCGTCGGTACCCAAACCTGCCCCCAAGCACTTCAACCACGCCACCTTCTCGACCTCCTGGCCGGCTATCCGAGGGTTGGCCTCGGCTTCGCTCTCCCGCTTTCTCTTCCTACCGCCCTCCTCCTCGTCCGGCGGACGCTTAGCCCTCACTACCGTCCATTTGCTCTTGCGGGCGTTGGGTCGCTGACCCGTGTCGCCGCAAAACTCCTCCGTCAGAGCCACTGCCCGCGTCAAATCCGGCTTCGTCCTCGTCACGACCTCGGTGTCATCCGCAAATGCTTGCGGTTCGGCCCCCGGGACCTCCTCTTCAACGAGATACATCCAGACCGACACGAGCGCGTTCAGGAAGATTACGCTCAGCGGACAGCCCTGCAGAATCCCGTTCGTCGCCTTGAACTCCTTCCCCAGCCCATCTGCATCGCAGCAAAAACCTGGACCAGAGCCTAACACGACCCCCAACTTAGCCCTGGACCGTTATCCTGTCTCACCGGGCGGCCGTGGCGAGAGGAGACGAGCCGACGACGAAGAGCAAAACACGCTGTTTCTCGAGGAAGTTCGAGGCGGGCGGGACGCCACCTCGAGCTTTTGTGTTGCCGCTTTCAATCCGGTCTCTTTTCCGTTTCCGTTCCTTTTTTTCCGAGCTTGCGGAGCTTTTCGTGCGTTGTTTTTCGCCCAACTGTGAGTTCTGTCCTACCTCGGACGGTTTTAATCTCCCACCCTCCTGCAGACAAGAAAAGAGGGAGAAATGACGACGTTGTTTTTCTTCCATCTAAGACCGGAACTGACACAGTCGAAGCAAGTGTTTTTTGACCGGGCCCCCTTTCTACGTGAGAGGACGGGGTGGGGGTTGATCGATTCGTGCGCGGCAGCATCTGCTGATGAATGCTTTGGCGCGCGCCTCGCTTCTAACAGTCCCTAGCTGCGACGTGCGTGACAGCACAACAGCACGGGAGACCGTGTTCCATCGCACTCCGTGTTTCGGTCCATTAATCCCGGGACGGCAAGGCTCAGTACTCACTCGGTCAGAAAGGTTACCTATTCGGTTGGCAAGTAACGCCAAGCAACCCGTGGGAAAGGCACACAACCGTTTTTTACGAGACACAACATAGGCAGCACCGCATTTTTGTGAGAACGCACACACGGCGCAAACCAGGGCTAACGGCAACCTCGGTGTGGATCAGCATCCAGGAACTGCAACGGTACTGGGACACTGGGATGCCCTCATCAAGGCCGTCCGACGGGTCCAAAGACACCGGATTTGGAAAACATCCGGAGGTGGCCGCTCCATCCCGCCCCCTGATCGTGATATACAGCATCAGGTAAACTCTAAGCAGCTCCAGATAGGACGATGGTCGCCAACTCCAACAACCCACCTTCGGCACCCGTTCGCTCAGTTGGCACACGGAATTGCAGCTGCAAAGAAACCCGCACGAGCGGCACGAGCACCTGCCAGGGACGGCGCTTCTGAAGCCTGTGAGTTGTCTGCGCTATTGAAAGCGCGGCTTCTTCGGCACGGGTTCCAGACCGATGGGCAGTGGGATCGTGTGCTTCATCTGCTGGCCGTCGAACAAAGGCTGTGTGTGTGCGTGGGTGTGCTTTCTTACCAAGCTACGAATCTAGACAGTAAAGCCGGTCGACCCCACCCTGATAGACGGTGATGTTCCGTCTGCTGAGGCAGCTGATCGTAAAACAAAGGCTGTGAGAATACGACGTGCACGAGAATACGACTCGTATGCTAGAGGGAGACCGGGGAATGGGGTGCATACGTCGGGGATGGGTGAGCCGAAGGCATCGCGTTTGGGAAGACGGGGTCCCTTTTTGAAGAGGAACCAGCGAAGCGCGAGGTGGGGCCGCAGGGCGACCGGCGGCCGCACGGCTTCGGATGGAGTCGCAGCGACGAGGTGGGGGGTGAGGGAGGCTGCCGGGAGCGGCATGGGCTCTTGGGCGGCGGCCGAGGGAACGATCAACGGCTTCGCGGTGGGCGCCTTGGTGGGTGTCGGGCTGGGTCTGGCGGCGGGTGGGAGCTCGTCGACGGCGACGCTGACCCAGACGCCTTCGAGGATCGGGGTGCCGTTCTTCGCGAGGGCGTGCGCGGTGTCCTTGCTGTTCGAGTACCGGAGCCAGATCTTCGACGACACGACCCGCTCGAACGCGACGGGGCCCACCCGCTTGAAGAACCCCAGCACGCGCTCTGCGTCGGCCGCCAGCACGCCGGCCACGACCAGCGTCGGCTCGACCCTTTTTTCGCTCGCCGGAAACGCCTGCTTCGCAGGCTGCTCCGCGCCCCTCCGCTGCGGCACGACCGGCCCCTGTGTCGGATACCTCATCACCGGCCCGCCGTACTCACCCGCACCCGCGTAGCCGTACGGCACCACGCGCCCGTCATGCGCCGGCCGGTAGCCCGACATGCCGCCTGGGGAGCCCGCGTGTGACACACCATCCTGTCCCCTCACGCCGAAGTACCCGTATCCATCCATGGACACCGCAAACCCGGGTGAGGGGGGCGGGGGGTATGGGTCCGCCGGCACGCTTCGCCCGCCGCCCGATATGCGCCCCTCCCCTGTGCTAGCGTTGATTTGATCGGATGGGACTGCCCTGTCGGCCTTGACTCGCGGACGCTGCCCAGTCTTCCTCCACGTGGACGGCAAGTTGGCTGGGAACTCCGGGTGCGCTATCGTCTCTTATGGATCCGGGGCCTGTGGACATGGTCAACAGGATCGTCAATGTGTCACCACTTCAGATCTCTGCATCCGGGTTGCGGAATGTTCACGCATTCCCTTTCGGCAATCCTGCACGTCCGAGCAAGCTCGTCCGTCAGTGGCAGCTTTGAGGCGAGCAATTACACCTTGCCTTAGGACCGTCCAATTGCTGTTGACACGGAATTTCTTTTTGGCGAAAAAGCGGTTTCCTCCCTGTTCTCGCCCGGCTGGTGGAAAACTGGTTTGGGCCGTAGCAAACTGAGGTGAGGCTTCCAGCTCCGGCGCGAAGCGATCGAAACTGTACCGCCCTGCGGGCTGGCTGCGTGCAACCCGCAGGCCCGGGTGCAGGAAGTTCACATGTTCAACGCCCTGGAGGAAAGCGAGCGTGAGAGGTGGCCAGGTGATACCCGATCCGCACACGTATGCCCAGCGCTCGTTTCCAGGACAGGAACGATGACACAGGACCGGAACTTCGAGACCGTCGTCATTTTCTGTGGTCGAGGGTACGAATACTTCGGTCGCAACACGAGAGTGTGCACAGAAGCCTGAGAAAAGCGGCAAAAGCAGGAACACATAGCGTCCTTCCGTTTTATTCAGAAAAAGGAAGCTCGTGAGAGTGGATGCGACTTGCGGCATGGCTTCGTGAGTCAAGAGGCAGCCTGCGGTGGCCTGCCTCCCTCATCACGGAGCCTGCCAGAGCCAGCAAGGAAACATTCGTGGTAGCAACGTCGTTTTGACGGAGAGGGAAGGAGAAAAGGAAGAGCTTGGATGACGTTTGTTGATTTGTTGAGAACGGCTCAGGGCTCCAGTGTTTGTTGAAGGTGCTCGAAACCTCCGACCAGTTCCTCGATATAGGTGAAGATACAGTTTGCCACCGTGTGCCAATTTTCGTCGTCGTAGTAGTCAGAAAGACTGCGTTGTACTCTGTGCAAATCCCACGTCAGGAGAGCCAGAGCTGAACAATGAAAAGAGCGAGAGAGAGAGAGACGGGTTAGAGCGCAAGGACCATCTCTCCGGGGAGTTTCCGGTCTCCTCACCTCTCTTCGTACAGCTACGGCAGGCGTAAGTCGCTCCTCTCTCCCTACAGGCTTCCTGTGGGGGGGGCAGCACTGACGTGTCTTCTTTTTACGGTGGCAAACTGCGAAGTAAACTCCGCAGAGCGCAGTGGGCACGGGGTTGCCGTGTGCAGCACCAATGGTTGTAGTACCAAAAGGAAAAAGAGTGCGAAGAAGTAATCCTGGGTGCTGAGGGCAGCAAGTCGCGTCACGCGAACTGTCGCGTGCGCATCGCCGACCACCCCAGTAAGGGCCAGTTGGGGGAATAGTTGAGTTGCAGCTCTTGACAAAGATAGAGAGAGAGACGAGTTAGAGTGCAGGGATAGATGGATGGAAAAAAGAACGTGTTTTTATTAGCGTTATTTGTGGTTTTTATTCTTCGCTTTTTCTCACGAACGGGGGGGTCGGTCCTGCTTTTGGCTTTGTAGGTTCTCCCGACTCCCCAATTCGTGGTTAGCACAAACTCAAGAGGTCTAGTCAACTATTCCCTGCAGTATTGGCATACTTTCACTCTTTCGCTATCCTTTCAAAAACTGTTGCGTCGACGCATCCACACGAGTTTGGGCCCTCTCTTCGGGTTGTTCTTCTTTTTCGCCTGGTAATGTCTTGAGTTAGGGATCTCCATGTGAAGCACGGACATGTAAACTGTGACAGTGACATGATCTTCAGTTTGGTGTTGGTTCGCTCATTGCTCAGGCTTACATTTTTGGAACACATTGCAATGTCAATGTCTCGAGAGAAAAAAAAGGGGTCATGCCCAATATAGGAAAGGGGGTCCTCCCCTCCTGGAAGCCTTAGCGCTCCAGGAGGACGGAAGTATCACTACCTCTCCTGTTGGTAATATGGTCAACCACCGTAGGCGCGCTGCAGGTTGCGGCTCTGCTACAGTGGGTGGCGGCGCCGGAGTGGGCGCTGTAGGGGCGCCGGCGGGTGGGCTCAAACACAAATGAAGATGACAGCGGTCGGTCCACATTTCCTTGAGTTAGGAAATACTGCTCCGTGTAGGCATCGGGTCAGACCGGTGCAACACCCAGCTAAGCCGGCCCCTCCTGGCAGACTTCGTCACCAGCGAGAACACCGGCCCCAAATTAAGAGGAAGTGCCGAACACTGTGAAATTGAAGGACGAACGCGAAGACGATGCGGAAAGAGCCGGAAGCACGACTAGGTGCGCGAAAATAACCAGAGCGACTGCACACCGCGAATGCTTCACATCGTGACCTCAAACCTTGCATCAGCAGCTCCACACCAGTCTATGCAGCGCAGCGGCAGGCAATTTAATGCGGTTCCAGGGGATCGGGGTGGGCAGCTGAGCTGCCGCAGCAGCAAACGGAGGCGCACCATGCATGAGCAGAGGGTGCCTCGCCGTCACGCTTTGAAGTAGGCGTAAGCAGGGCTTTCGTTGTCCTTGTAGTAGTTCTTCACCTGCCGTAGGTTAGCGATTTTGTCCCTGTGCTTGCAAATGTGCTTCAGGTGGTCGAAGCAGTCCTTCGAAACACCGTCTATGACACCGCTGCGGTACAACCCGAGGTACAGGAAGATAAGCAAGTCGGCCATCGTCAGGCGATCGAGCAGAGCAAAGCCCGACGAGCTCGTTCCCAGCACGCTGTCCACATGCGCTGCCCACTTTTCGACGGGGCCACCTTTCACCATCACCTCGGCTCTTTTGGCGTGCCTCTCAGTGGGGTCTGTAATGTCGAATGTCGGCATGAACGGATTCATCGCGTCAGACACTTTGTCCACCAGTTCGTCGACGAGCAGTGCTTCGTACGGATCTTCTGGGTACAAAGGCTTGCCGTCTACCTTGGCAAGCTTGCACGCGTATCTGCACAGGGCGATACTCTGGGAGTGTGGCTTTCCATCGACTTCTAGCAGCGGCAGCTGCACGGGGGCGAACTTCGGCTTCATCCCGCCCCACGTTTCGTGCGTGATTATGCTGTCTTCGAACTCCATCCCGCCGACAGCGAGCGCTAACCGCGTCGGCTCGGCCCTGCCCGAGGACGCAAAGTACGTTACTTTCAGTTGCGGCATTATCTTTTCAAACGTATCAAATCCTGACGGGAACAGTTGACTAGAGAGAGTCTCAGAACTTGAGAGTTTGTGCTGCTCAAGATTAGGGGAGTCGAAGCCCCTAACGGAATCTGCAGCGGGATCGACCTCCTTTCCCTCATGTAAGAACGAACTTCAACGAAGCGGAAAAAAGACAGGCGCTTCGTTTTGTTTGTGCGTACCGGGTGATTGGATTTCCCGAATTCAACCATCCACCAAAACACGCTGCCTACGTCTTTTTAGCCTGCACGATACGGCAACCGGCAAGATTGTTAGTACTAATAATGAGTTTCAAGCGAACTTTAACTCTCCCCCTAGCCACAGCACCGTGGACGCCTCCGAGTATCCTTCACGGTAACCTAATCTAAGCGGTTGCTTGCTGTCCAAGCAAAAAGGCGGTCAAATAAAAACGGAACGAAGAATGCCTACAAAGCACTTTTCCGGAACGTAAGCGTAAAGCGTAGAAAATACGTTGAAAGCTTTAAAAGCATAGAGGAATCGCGGTGCCAACTACATACTTAGATGCGTAGGAGGCTACGGAGAGAAAGAGAGAGAGAGAAACTTTTTGGTCCGTTTGGTTATGTCGTGCCGCCGTGCTTGAAAGCGGTTTTCGACAAAACGCGAGATGAAATTGTTTTTGAGGTGTAGGTTTGCATTCGATTGCTCGGTGTTCCAAACCAACAACACTGAGCGGCAGCCGGGAAGCGAAAGCCTGCACGTGATGAACCGATGCGTTCAAGCAAGACCAGCTAATTGAAGACACACCAGTCAGGGGCACGGTCGTTGCTGTGTGACAGGCGCTCTCACAGAAACCGGGTACGTGCAAAGGGGCCTACCACTCCCCGTCGACCGAAGCCCTGTCGACAACCGAATACACTGAGAAACGCGCAACGACGAAGAATTGGGAGAAGGTACTCGTCGAAGCAACATGTCCCCTGTGCTTCTCGGAGAGGCGCTTGGCAACCGGTATATGATGCACGCGTGAGAAAAAAACCGACCACAAGGGCCGGTTTGGGCAAACCTACTGGCAGGAGTAGCTCCTCCGGAGGGGAAATCGTAGGGGAATTTTACGCTGAACACTACCTCTCAAGCATCTTTTAGGCTGAGGGAAGGAATACTGCCCCCTAATCCTAAACTGCAGGCTACAATCTACTACTGCTGCAACAAAACTACAACTGCAAGCGGCACGGTAAAGTCTACGCTTTGAATGGAGCGTACACAGGTCCTTCCTTGTCTTTGTAGTAATCGTTGACCTGCGGGATGTTAGCTATTGTGTCCCTGTGCTTTTTGAGGTGGGTCAGGTGGTCGAGGCTGTCCTTCGGGACTCCGTCTAAGGTGCCACTGCGGTGCCCGTTTGCGAAGAGGAATATGACTAAGTCCGCCATGGTCAGCGAGTCGCCGACAGCGAAGCCCGACGTGCTCTTCGCGAGTACGCTGTCGATGTTCGCCATCCACTTTTCAACGACGCCGCCCTTTGCTACCATCTCGGCCCTCTTTGCCGCCCTTTCCTTCTCCTCGAGCACGAAGGTTGCACCGAGCGGTGCCATAAATTCGTTGACTTTGTCCACCAGTTCGTCAACCAGCAGCGCTTGGTACGGGTCTTCCGGGTACAACGGCTTGCCGTTCAACATAGCAAGCTTGCACGCGTATCTCGCGATGGCCATGCTTTGCGAAACTGTGTTCCCGTCGACTTCGAGCAGCGGCAGCTGCAAGGGGTTCACCTTTGCCTTCATCGGTCCCCAGTCCTGAAACTGGACAGTGCTGTCCTCGAACTTGATGCCGCCCACGGAGAGAGCTAGACGCGTCGGCTCCGCACGGACGGGGATCGGGAAGTAGATCACTTTCAGCTGCGGCATTTTCTTGTGCTTTCGGTTTTGGACAATCGCCCGTGTAATCTGGGATTCGTGATCTTCGGTTGAACTTTTATATGAATCGGTTTTCCGTGTGTGTGTGTGTTGCGGACTCATATTAGCGTGGCGCCCCCCCAGCGAGAGTGTGTCCACGTCCGTGTGTGTGTGTGCGTGTGTTAGAATTCATGTATGGGTAACCCCTGTTGCGGAGTATGGCCCAGGCCGTTGGCTTCCTCACGTCACAGCTGACGCTCCTTCTTGCTGCCGTCGTGATGACCACGCGCTGTCCGGAACTGTAGCTTTGTTTGACATTGGCTCCCCGCTTCGTGTCCTGTGTGCAGCTGGCTGCAACATGTATCCGGGGGCAGGCGCCTTCTTGTGCACACGGAGCAGCGAGCCGCGTCGTGTTTGGAACACTTCGCTTTCTTATTCCCTGTTCGCTTCACTGTTGGCCGTGCGCCAGCCCTTCTCTGCCCCCTTCCCCTCCACTCTGCCGCCTCCTTCCAGGCCGCCTCGTAGTATCTCTCCGGCTGTACGCATCCCGCCCACTGCTCATGCGCCTTAACAAACGGGTTTGAGGCCTCTGTGGCGTTCGCGTCGGGGTTCCGTTGGCTCATCGCCCGCAACACCACTTCCGTTCGCGGGGCGAGCTCGGCTCGGCACGAGATGCCCTGCATGACCCCTCCGCCCAGCGCTGTGACGCTGGTGACATTTGCGACGCGCCCGTGATGCCATTTCACGCCACAAATCCGCGCTACTGCACTGGTGACTTCTCGGAGGGATTGACTCTTTGCCAGAGCGCTGAGCTTATATTCCTCATATTGCGCCCTTTCCGTCTGCTCTTGTGCGCCTATCTCTGCCTGGACCATGTCCATTGCCGCGTTGCTTAACGCGTCGGCGTCGACATTCCTTTTCCTCGGTTCGTGCTCAATATTTAGGTCGAACCGCGGTGTTAATCCTAAATGTGTGTGTGTGTGTGTGTGTGTGTGTGTGTGTGTGTGTGTGTGTGTGTGTGTGTGTGTGTGTGTGTGTGTGTGTGTGTGTGTGTGTTGTGTGTGTGTGTGTGTGTGTGTGTGTGTGTGTGTGTGTGTGTGTGTGTGTGTGTGTGTGTGTGTGTGTGTGGTGTGTGTGTGTGGTGTGTGGTGTTGTGTGTGTGTGTGCGTGTGTGTGTGTGTGTGTGTGTGTGTGTGTGTGTGTGTGTGGTGTGTGTGTGTGTGTGTGTGTGTGTGTGTGTGTGTGTGTGTGTGTGTGTGTGTGTGTGTGTGTGTGTGTGTGTGTGTGTGTGTGTGTGTGTGTGTGTGTGTGTGTGTGTGTGGTGTGTGTGTGTGTGTGTGTGTGTGTGTGTGTGTGTGTGTGTGTGTGTGTGTGTGTGTGTGTGTTGTGTGTGTGTGTGTGTGTGTGTGTGTGTGTGTGTGTGGTGTGTGTGTGTGTGTGTGTGTGTGGTGTGTGTGTGTGTGTGTGTGTGTGTGTGTGTGTGTGTGTGTGTGTGTGTGTGTGTGTGTGTGTGTGTGTGTGTGTGATTCAGTAATGGGTAACCCTGAGCGGAGTCTAGCCAGTTGTGCAATGCACCTACGTTACTGCCGATGCACCAGCCGGCCGCTCGCGGTGGTTGCGACGTACACGGAAATGCAGCCTCGACTGGCATTGGTTTCCTTCTTCGTGATGTGCATGTTGCTGACTACAGCAGGTGTCCGGGGGGTATTCGCCTTCTCGTACACGTGGTGCAGCCGGGGCGTCATGCTTTGTACATCTTAAGGTCGCATTGACATTCCGTCTCGTTGGCGGGTGAGATCGTTGACTGGGAGGGTTTTCTCGTCCTCTCCCCTTCCACTCTGCTGTTTCCTTCCAGGTCGCCCCGTAGTATCGCTCGGGTTGGATACTGGCTGCCCACCTTTCGTGGGCCTTGACAAACGGATTCGGGGTTGCTCCTTCCGTGTCGGATGCGCCCCGGCTCATCGATCGTAGCACTGCCTCCGTCTGCGGTGAGAGCACGGCTCGGCACGATACGCCCTGCATTACCCCACCGCCCAAGGCCGTAGCGCTCGTCACGTTCGCAACGCGTCCAGGGTGCCAGGCTGTGCCGTAAATCCGCGCGGCCGTGTTTGCTAGTGTGTGCAGGGTTCGGGCCTTTGCCAGCGCACTCCGTCTGTACGCTTCGTACTGCGCCATGATGGTGCTCACCTCTCCAGCAGTTTGCGCTGCACCTGATCCATCGCCGCGTTGCTCAGCGCGTCGGCGTCGGTGTTGCGGTCACGCGCGACATGCTCCAAGTTGAAACTGAACCGTGGCGCAAGGGTTCCCATGGACGCCGTCGCCTGCAGGAGGTACGGCCGCAGGACCGGTTTGCACTGCGCTGTCTTCTTTATCGTGCTGATCACTACCTTCGAATCACCTCGGACCGTTACGGGTCCTTGCACGCTCGGGGGCTGCTCCCCGAGCAAGTGCAAGCCCCCGACCAGAGCGCTAAACTCTGCCACGTTGTTGGTCGTTCGGCCTAGGGGGACGATGACCTCCGCGATCTTCTTCCCATCTTCGTATACAACCGCGCCAGCACCTGCCACCGCCAACGCGGTGCCGTTTTGCCTCGACCCGCCATCGAAGTACAGACACAGGCCCGACTGCGCTTCGCTTGGTGGGAGGACTTCCCGGGCTGTCGTCGTTTTAGTCTTCCGCATTGTGGGGGTCCGCATCGTGGGAGCTCAAAGTCGACGGCTAGCTCTAAGAACGTCACCGTGTGTTCGGATCCGATATGTGCCCAGCACAACTTGCCGATCCACCAGTGTAGCGCCTTCCAAAGCGCCTCAGTCTGCTTCCATTGCTGCGACACCGTCCCCACTTCGAGTGTCGGCATGGCTATCCTTCTCGGGCACGGTGTCGTCCATCCCCATGGATATTGGGCTAGGCGGTGGTGGCGTGACGTTTCTTGTGCTCTGTCGTTGCGTATTTGACGGGCACGCAGTACTGCAAGGAAGAAACGCTGCAGGTTTCCGACGAAAGCACACGCTCGTACATGATCCAGGGGGATCGGCTGCGCAGCCACATCGACCCCATGCCTGTAGAGAGGCGCTATTCCGCACATGCTAAGGCAGGTTGGCCACGTTGTCCTGTCTGTGGTGACCATGCCGTGCTCTTCCCGCACATCCTTCCATGCCTCACACATCCACCATAGGTGCGCCACCGTTTCCCCCTCTTCGTCGTTACAATACGGGCAGGGCCTACTCTGCCCTGTGCGGCCTGTCGTGGATACTGCCCCTGCGATAATGGACCTCAACATTCCTTGCTGGTATCCAGTGATGCCACTATCCGGCGTTTGCAGAAGGTGTCGGGTGACGCTTCCATCCACTCCATGCGCACACCCCCGCATGTCCTCCCTTCTTCTGCACACGATCGCAAGTTGCTGGCCACGCAGAGCATGGCGCAAGTCGTGCAGCATGACTTTGGTCTCCACCTCAGTCGCGCTCGTCACGTGGAAGCTCGTCTGCTGCGCGCTCTCGCTGACGTACAAGAGGGTTATCGGGCTGTCCCACGTCCAACCCGCTTGGTGAAGGGCTTCCTGAATCAGGCTGTGCGGCGAACCTTTTGGCAAATTCGTCACGGCGCGCCCATGCCCTTTGCGCGCTCGATCTGATGTGTTGCCACTTCTGCATCTGCCTGACCCATGCCACGTAGATACGCCGGTGCAGTGTACGGGTCAAGCCGATGCCCGTGGTGGAGCACCTGCATGACCACTTCCACCGCACGTCGGTTGGTGCCGGTCCACAGTGCCGACATGATCAATTGGCGTAGGGCGTATGCTGTTTTGCGGTCCAATGGCATAACTGATATTCCGTAGTAAAGCTTCGCACCAGCCGTCATGGATGCCAGCTTCTCTCGTGCCGCCGCGGGCACCGGGAGTCTCTTTACGCGTTGCAGATCTTTAGACATGCTGTGGCCTTGTTTGTGCCTGCCACTGCAACCACCACCTTCGACCGTTCCTGCAAGGCGGAGACGAGCACCATACCATCTTTTTTCAAGTCGGTCACCGCGAATTCCGCAGCAATTCCTCCTCCTGAGCGTTCTGTCGTCAAGGCCACATACGGCGTGGCTCCAGTGACACTGCGCTTCAGACATCTTGTCCTTGTCCGCATTGTAAATGACAAGACATCGCTCCGTCAGCGCGACATGCCTAATCTGTAAATCACTGGTGCCATCAGGAAGCGCGTACTCTACTGGGTCGCCCAAGTTAGCTTGAAGATCGAATGTACGGGACCTCACCTTTTTCCCGGTTGCATAAAAGACGTTGTGGTGGTTGTCGAGTGTGGCCCCCTCCGCGACGTGGATGGCTGTGATCGACTCACCTGGAGAAAGAACGTCATTCAACTCGAACGAGGCTTTGTTACCTTTTTTGTTGGACATGACAGTGATTTTATCGTTGTCCACAACATATAGCAGGAATTCATAAGAATCCGGTAACCGACCCACGGCAATGTGTTGTATGTCTGCACCCATTGTGACCACCACCTCTATTTCTCCCGACTCAAGATCCAGCTTTAAAAGCTCGCGACCTTTCCCGATCCACTGCGTCAACTGATCAGGGGATACTGCGATGACTTTCGCGCCGCTGAAGTCATGCGCGATGTTGACGCGACTCAAGCTCGTCTCCACTTGTCTGATCGCGTCTGTTGAAACGACATCAGCTGGAACAGCCCGTGCTGCATAGTGGAAGCGCGGCATGCACTGTTCTGGGCTCTTACAGTCGACATCGTCATTGCAATACGTTGCATCCGCGAGTAAAGGTATCGTCAGAACGAGCAGTGCGTGTAACCACCAGCGCCGCATGATTTGTGAAGTATTTTCTGCAAGCGAGGGAACCTGGTATTCATGTTGTGTGGGATGAGAAGTGTGGGGACACGTTGTCAACACTTGCACGACAGAGGGACTCCCGCCTGCTGCTAATGTCCTGCCGCGCCGCGCCGAACACGTTGCCCGTACTTCGGGAGCCCTCGGCTTGATATTGGGCACAAGTGTTGCAGACGATGCACGACGATGCCCACAAAGCGTGATTCTGGCCAAGGTCAGACACTGCTGCTAAAATTCCGCCACCCAGTCACTCCTTCAGAAAGTTGGCTCACATCAAGGCTTCGAAAAGTCACCCCTTCAGAAAAGTGGCTCACATCAAGGGTTTTAAAGGTCACCCCCTGACCCACATCGAGGTTTCTGAAGGTCACCCTCAAGACCAGTGACTTCGGAAAAGTTGACTCACGCCAATGACTCTCAAGACCAGTCGCTTCGGAAAAGTTGGCTCGCACCAAGGACTCGAAGAGCTTTTGACAGCAGTGGGACTCGAAGAGCTTTTGACAGCAGTGGGACTCGAAGAGCTTTTGACAGCAGTGGGACTCGAAGAGCTTTTGACAGCAGTGGGACTCGAAGAGCTTTTGACAGCAGTGGGACTCGAAGAGCTTTTGACAGCAGTGGGACTCGAAGAGCTTTTGACAGCAGTGGGACTCGAAGAGCTTTTGACAGCAGTGGGACTCGAAGAGCTTTTGACAGCAGTGGGACTCGAAGAGCTTTTGACAGCAGTGGGACTCGAAGAGCTTTTGACAGCAGTGGGACTCGAAGAGCTTTTGACAGCAGTGGGACTCGAAGAGCTTTTGACAGCAGTGGGACTCGAAGAGCTTTTGACAGCAGTGGGACTCGAAGAGCTTTTGACAGCAGTGGGACTCGAAGAGCTTTTGACAGCAGTGGGACTCGAAGAGCTTTTGACAGCAGTGGGACTCGAAGAGCTTTTGACAGCAGTGGGACTCGAAGAGCTTTTGACAGCAGTGGGACTCGAAGAGCTTTTGACAGCAGTGGGACTCGACGAGCTTTTGACAGCAGTGTTGTCTGGTCACCATGCTCTGCACCCAGTTACTGATTTTTCCTCGGCTGGAGAACGTGGATAGATAGTTTACTCCGGAACTTTGCTGACAAGTGTGTACTTACCTTACAATGCGTAGACGGTCTACATCGTTCTCTGTCGGAGATACGTTGTAGAGAGTATCTCCCGCAGGTTCTCCCATGGAAGGGTAGCAACACCAGCCACGGAATTTACCGGCGGTTTGGAAGAATTGGTGAATGCAATGGACTAAACTGGTCAGGGCCGCTGACATTTGGGCTGCGGAAGAGACTACGGATATCAACGAGGTGCCTGACCTGCCCTTCTGAACCCTCAGATACATTCGTGTTTGTCGAGCACAAGAACGGACCTGTATGCAGGAAGCTTCGGGAACGTTGAACTGCAGGCTCGCAAGGTATATCTGCCCTTCGGCTCTGAACTTCCGTTCTCGTCTTGCCGTGATTTCGGCCACGCAACAGCCGAACGTATTCACACAGACGGCATATCCTACTCGAAGATGTGGGAAGCCCTCTCTGTACAAACTCCTCTTGCAAAGGCCTGGCATGGGTCGGCATGTGGATTACCCGCTAACGATACTACGCATTCTTCTGTTTCAGCACACTGAAACGAGGCTGAAACGGTGATTTTTCGACATCGAAACTTAGGACAATCTCTTCTTGTGTCGTCCCGTAATGCGAGAGGAGAGCAGTGCCCATCACCCGAAGAACAATCCTAAAGGATATTACTAGGGCTTCTGGGGTATCACGTTTGGAATGGTAACGGTGGGAGGATGGAGAGAGAGAGTGTGAGAAAGAGGGACGAGTTAGAGAGGGGTGCACGTGCTCAACGCTGCCAACTTTATTTTTTGTACTGACATGCCCACGATGTGGTATGTTGTTCCAAAGTAGTAGTAGTAGTAGTAGTATGTGTCGTCTGCCGAAGCAGTCGGAGACAGCAGGCGCAGAGGGCAGGTCTTGCTTTACAATTCTCTTCTTCATGAAGACCCGCCCCCGGCAATCCCGACTGTCCAATCACTGTCGCGAAAGGTTTGTGCCCCATAGTGATGAGGTGGTTGACCAGGCCCTCACGAAATCTTGTACACAACACGGCTACAACACGAGGATGCAGCCCTGCTTCGGTGTGTACTCAGCCATCACAGGGCCCCAGATCTCGTGACACAGCTGCCACCCAGAAGGCCGCAGCAGTAACCTTCGCAATGAAGGCACGCGCAGCTGAGTGTATGTAGGCGATCCATACAACAGCTGCATCAGACGCAGCTTGATCCGAGAGCTCGCTAGGGGAGGTGGCGCTGCTCACCTGCCAGTCTCACAACTGACTGCTGCCCTGTTGTTCCAAAGACAAAAAAGAAATGACGTCAGATACGTTCACGAGGAAAGAGAAAAGTTGAGTAGCATAGATCTCGATGATTTACCCCTCCGTGCTTGAATCGGTTTTGAGACCCCGCGGAAACCGATCTGAAACACGGCATGCACACTGCTTCGGTCTGGCACTAATTCAGAGGTTCCGTCTTTGGACCACGACCATCGTTGTCCATCACAGCCCTCTTTTGGGCAGTGATGAGAGCTCTTTCGGCTGCACACACCGGTCTGTTAATTAGTCTTCTACGCTTTCCGTCGTGTGCGATATGTGCGACCGTATGTAAGAACAGTATGACGGTGTTTAAGATCCGTTTCATCCTATCCAGTTAACAGCTACGGACCTCGTGGGGTACAATGCCGACTCCAAACCGTGAGCAACGGAAACTCGAGAGGTCTATGTCCACAATTCCTTTCAGCTTTCACTCTTAAAACGCGTGAGAGGATACCGAAACAAACACTGACAAGGTCGGAACGAACGTGATGGTACGGCAGCAAGCAGCTCCCTCTTTGCAAGGGTCGCACAACCAGCCGCCTCAAAATCGGAATCTGAAAGCCCTGAGAAAGACGTTCAATTTCGTTGTACGCCACGTCCTTTTCTTCTTCTTTTTTCAGTGTTTCGGGTACAGGAGACTTTAGCAGGATGGAGCCAAAAACCCCCCGGTTCGGGTGAAAAACAGGTTGGGTCAAAAACGACCCAAAAAAAAACGGGGCTAAGTCACCCTGCTGTTGAGGCTCGTAAATCCACGGGGCTCTGACAAACAAACGAAAACTAGTCCCAACTCTGGGGGAATTGGTATGAAACTGAACTCGAACGTGGTTGGCGACTCGTTGATGGGGGTTGGCTGGTGTGTCTTGAGACTTCTGGACCCAAAGACCGGCACGTGCCGTTTCCTAGAAATGGTTCACTTCCTCTAAAGTTTCGATCAGGTCCTCATCATTTGTTTCTTGCTTTGCGTGCCTTCTAAGGAATGAAGTAACGCAGCTGCGGGCAAGCGCATTCCACTGCCACTGACCTGTCGCGTTTCTGTTGTTCCACTTCGTGTTGTTTTGAACGTGCCAAAGAGAGTTGGCCGTCAAAATCGCTGGGCGCGGTGTTCTCGTAGGACCCAAGTGTGTGCAAAGAGATCAACCACTCCCAGCCTGTCGGCGGAAGCCGTATCGACAACCGAATAACACGAAGGCACGCGCAACGACGGCGACCAATTGGGAGAAGGTACTCGTCGGCGTCGGAGCAGCGTTTCCTCTGTGCCTTTCGGAGAGCTGCGTCTCGGGGAAGGCCAAGCTGCACGGAGGCTTTCCGTGTTCTGTAGAGCCACGGGCCCACGGATCCTGTGGACACCAGGTTCATTTCCCAAATCGAGATTAGATTTTCAAGCGACACTCAACTGCTGACGCGGTGTACGCGGGAGCGGCGCTTGCGCTGACCACCAGCTCGTAGCGACGATTAGACACAGTTTGCTGTGACAACCAGTCCCCTAGAGCCGAAGAAGCGGCGTGGGGGGCCACACCCCCCCGCCTTCTCGCAAAATATATTGTAACGCAAACAACACGCCGCGTGCGTTTGTTCCGGGTTCTCGCAGGCCACGAGCCTGTTGTTTATGCTTTGTAAGCGGCGTAGCCGGGGCCTTCCTTGGTTTTGTAGTAGCCCTTCACCTGCGGGATGTTGGCGATCTTGTCCAGGTGTTTTTTGATGTGCGTCAGGTGGTCCATGCAGCTGGGAGAGATCCCGTCCAGCATTCCAGTGCGGTACGAGTTGACGGTCAGGAAGATGACCAAGTCCGCCATGGTCAGCGAATCGCCGACAGCGAAGCCCGACGTGCTCTTCGCGAGCACGCTGTCGATGTTGGCTGCCCACTTTTCGCAGGGGCCGCCCTTTGCCATCAACTCTGCTCTCTTTGCTTCTTTTTCCTTCTGGTCCGTGATCCCGAACGTCGGGATGAGGGGAGCGAAAAAATCGCCGACCTTGTCCACCAACTCGTCAACGAGCAGCGCCTGGTACGGGTCCTCGGGGTACAAAGGCTTGCCTTCGAACTTCGCGAGCTTGCACGCGTACCTGGTCTGGGCGATACTCTGCGAAACCAGCTTCCCGTCGACCTCCAGCAGCGGAAGCTGCAACGGCGCAACCTTCGGCTTCATCTCCGGCCAGTTTGGGGTGGTGTCTTCGAAGGCAATTCCTCCCAGCTTCAGCGCGAGGCGGATCGGCTCGGCCCTGCCAGCGATCGGGAAGTAGATCACCTTCAATACCGGCATTTTACCCTGCATTTCTCTTTTTTTTTTTAGAGTTATAGTTCGCTTGAGAATCCGGGATTTTTGTAAGATGTGGGTGGCTCTGTTTTTGACATGGTTTCATCATGAGCAAGACACCGATGGACGACGGCGTATCTCCGCGGGTTCTCGCCTGAGTCTCTTGAAGTCGGTTGTGCCTCGCACTTGAGGCACTTGACGACAGTGCTTTCCTTGCTGCAGTAGATTGCCTCGGCTCGCATTGGCACAGGGTGCGGATCAACAGCGACTTAATTATCTCTGCTGGAGAACTGAGCAAGCTGGATCGATAGTGATGGAGAGTATCTCCCGCAGGTTCTCCCATGAGTGTTTGATGGGAAGCAACACCAGCCATGGAATTTACCCGCGGTTTGGAAGAGTTGGTAGATTGGATGCAACCAATGGACTAAACTGGTCAGGACCGCTGACACTTGGGAACAGATGACGGATACCAATGGGTGCCTGATCTGCCACTTCTGGACCCTCGGATACATTCGTGTGTGGCGTTGCTCTGGGTAGTCGAAGGCCTGACAATCACAATAATGCAACAAATTTACATTCGTGCCAGTCGAGCACAAGTACGAACCAATGTCGACGAATATCTCCCGCGGGTTCTCCCATGAGTGTTTGATGGGAAACAACACCAGCCATGGAATTTACCCGCGGTTTTCAGGGGATCCGACTGAATGACTGTCCTGGCAGCTGGAACCCGGATCATCGAGGTGCATTCTTGCCGATCCTTGGTTGGCCTATGGGGCTCTCGGGTGCATTCCGATGCAAACACGACGTTCGGCAATTAAGCAGATGGCCCACGTGGTGCATCTCTCCCAGGGTGTCTTTGCCAGCCACGAGGAAGCGATCACAACGTCTACAAAGAACGCTGTTCTTCGGACGCTTTCGTGGGGTGCCTACGGACTTCTTCGCAGGGACAATCATTTGCACCGCTTTTCCAGCAGAGAAAGAAACGCACGTAAAAGAGGGGACAATGCCTACGTCACTTAACTAGCGCTCTACGTTCTATCTACGTTTTCGGTGTGGAACAAATCTAACGAAGCGGTCACTCTGAGACCGTCGGAGGGGGGGGTGAGAGTGCAAGATCGTGTCGCGAACGGTAACAAGAGTGTCCGTCTGCACTGTGTTTCGGTCCTTTGAGCGCACGGACACATTACGCGGACCACCGACAGCGCTGGGTGTCGCGGCGGATAACCGCGATGTGGGTCTGGTTTTGCCAAATGGCTGTTTGAAGCTCGTCACCTGTCAGGATCCCCGCGCGCATCCATGGGGGGGGGAGGGAGTTGAAGGCAAGTTCACATGTTGTGGGTGGAGATTGAGAAGGGGAGTGGCAATCGTGCTCTCCCCCCTACGAACCACGGAATCCGGTGAAGATTCCGGGTCCGTGAACCGTACTTTTCCGAGTAGCAGCCGGGAATGTGCCCGGGGGTTTGGCAAGTCTGTCACTTCCGGGGGTTTCTGACGAGAACCGTGTTGCAGCACAACTTTGGCCTCCTCTCGGAGCGAATAGCCGCCAGTGTCAGCCATGTCAACTTCGCCCCATTCTTCGATGAAGGACTGCTCGCTGACTTGGAGCCACGCGCGTTGTTTGCGGGCTTCCGACTGCCCCTCCGTAGTGCAGGGCCAATGCCTACGGGTATGATGATCGAAGAGATTTGTAACCAATACTCGGGCCCAGCTCGACGAGGACAATCCCGGGGCGGCATGTTTCTCGCGCCAAGTCTGGGGGTGCGCGTCTGGGGCCCATGGGGGGGGGGCGGTGTTGTCGGGGCTCCTGCCAGAGCGAGCGGAGCTGTGTTTCTACTCCGACGACAGCGGGCGAAAAAAGAAGAAAAAAACACGAGACTACAAACGGCCGGCACCTGGGGCGTTGCCCGCGGGTTTCCGAGTGTTCCCCGAGGACGACCGACGGCGCGCCTCTGCTTGGCCCGCTTGCCGTCGGGGCCGACGAGCTTGATGGAAGCGTATCCTTGCACGCTGACGACACCCCCGGTGTCGAGGCCGATGTCAAGGACGGGATCGTCGCCCTGCTCGATGCGCCGGATGACGACGCCGCCCAGCGTGCCTACTTCGACCCGGTCCCTGACGGCGACGGAGGCAATGGCCGCGCCGTCGGCGTGAGGCGAGCCCAGTCAGGCCAGGGCCCACGGGGGCGGTGTTGTCGGGGCCTGCCAGAGCGAGCGGAGCTGTTTCTACTCCGACGACAGCGAGCGAAAAATAGAAGAAAATCTGAAAACGGGGGTTTTTGCCTGGGGAGGAAAAACACGAGACTACAAACGGCCGGCACCTGGGGCGTTGCCCGCGGGCTTCCGGGTGTTCCCCGAGGACGACCGACGGCGAGCCTTCTGCTTGGCCCGCTTGCCGTCGGGGCCGACGAGCTTGATGGAAGCGTATCCTTGCACGGTGACGACACCCCCGATGTCGAGGCCGATGTCAAGGACGGGATCGTCGCCCTGCTCGATGCGTCGGATGACGACGCCGGCGCCCAGCGTGTCTACTTCGACCCGGTCGCCGACGGCGACGGAGGCAATGGCCGCGCCGTCGGCGTGCGGAGGCGGCGCGGGCGAAGGGCAGAGGAGATGGTTCTCCACCGCGCTGCAAGCGAGCTGCCACAGCAGCTCCTGGCGCTCGGCGGGCGCGAGCGACGCGGCCAGCGTCGACAGCACCGAAGCCGACACGGCGCTCGCCCCGCCGGCCGGCAGGTGGCGGACCGCGTTTCGGGCGCGGGGGTCGCACAGGTACGAGAGGACCAGGTCGGAACTGGTCTTCCGCGCGCGGCACGTTTCGATCCCGTCAGCGGAGAGAAGCGTCGGGAGGTCGAGGGTCCTGTCGGCAAGTGGGTTCGCGCGCTGCGCCTCGGCGATGATTCGCGACTCGAGCACTTTCTTGTCGGCGTCTGTCCACGTGTCCGTCTCGGACACGAACTTGACCACAACGGCGCTGATGACGCTCTTCGCGGTCGCCTTCGACAAGGCGCCGATCCTCACCAGCGGGAGGAGCGTCGCCTTCGCGAACCGAACAGCCTCCTTCCGCCGCTGGTCGTTGTCCGCCCAAAACTCGCGGATCGACGTCGTGCTCCCCGTCGACACCTCCCGCTCCACCCCGCCCGCACACGGCTCGGGCGCCGCATCTCCCGGACGCGGCGGGTATTCACTGTTCGGATGATGCCTAGCCGACAGCAGCGGCCCGTGGTGCCCCGGCGCGTTGACGCTCGAGTTGTTCGAGTACGGCTGCCGGCGGTACCCGCCGCCGTCGCTCGGGAACGGCTGGTGGTTGGCGTGGGCCGCCGCGTGCTGCGTGAACTCGTCGATGTCGGGCAGCTGCCGGAGGAGGGCCTCCTGCAGGTCCGCGTCCTCGTCGGCGGTGCTTTGCCAGTACGACGACTTCCGGCTCGACGGGGCCTGCGGGTCGCTGTGCGAGCACTGCGGGAGTGACACGGGCGAGGTCGGGTGATGCGAAGGTGCGGCCCCCGCGAACTGATGGAGCGGGCTCGCGACGATGTTGTGGGGGGCAGCGTGCGGAGGCACGTGGCGCTGCGGCCTGTAGCCTATGCTCTCCAGCTGGGTTTGGATGTCGGAGAGCGAGTCGTTCGCACGCGCGGCGTGGGGGGCTCGCTGCTGCTGCAGCTGCTGCTGCAGCTGGGGGGCGCGGGCTTGCTGCTGGACGAGCTGGATTCCGGGGTTCTGCGCCGCGGCTGCGTGGAACGGCGACGTGTGCCCTGGGTGCGGCTGCCGGGGGGGCAGGTACGTGCGGGGTTGCTTCGGGGGCGAGACGGCGGCTTGCGCGGCCGGGCTGTGCTGCAAGTACGGCCGCTGCGCCTGCCCTTGCCCAAGGAGGTAGCTGCCGTTGCTCGACGCGCACCCCTGCCTGAAAGCCGCGGACTGCCCGCCGTGGTCGTCTGCCTCGCCTCCGTACCGACCGTTTGGCACGGCATGTCCCTGCCCGAAACCACCAGGCGACCCGAGTCCGATCAACCCGTGCGTCCGCTGCGCCGGCTGGACAAAGTGTGCGCTGCTGCCGGCGCCACGCGGCCCGCTGCCGGGCGCCGCGTATCCCTGCTGCTGGAGGGGTGCGGGCGAGGGGAAGGATGCCTGGGTGGGCTGGGACACGAAGTTTTGCAGGGTGTTGTGGGGAGACGCCTGCTCCGGAAAGTAGCGTTCGGGCGCCGCTGTCCTCGGCCCGTTGGACGCCGGGTACGCGTGTTGCTTGAAGGGCGCGGGAGAAGCAAAAGCCCCGGGACTGCGCTGAGATAATGGGTTGTTGTTATTGTGTGCAGACGAGCCGAAGTCGGCCGGTTCCGGGCCGTATCTGTCGACGAGCGCCGCCATCATCACTTCTTCCTGCCCGACGCAGGTTCGGACGAGGGCTGGCAACGACGAGAGGCTGCCCGGGTTGTATCGCTGCAGCATCGCTGCGAATCTGTGCTCCCACGGCACCCCGCTGTTGATCAAAGGCCGGGGGAGGTCCGGGAGCTCTCTCTCAAGTTCCTCCATGATTTCCATCCAACTCGATCTTCCGGGCCGTATCTGTCCACGAGCTCAAAGAGAAGAAGGGGGGTCCTCCTTCCGGGGAACCAAAGCTTCAGCCTCCCGACCCTTCGCGTGGGGCGAACCGGATGTTTCCCTCTCGCTCGCTCTCTCTCTCTCTCTCTCACGCGTCGCAGTGGAACATCTGTTAGTACCCGTGACCACGCCCCGCTTCCTGAAGGTGTTGGTGATTGGGAGCTACACCAGCTTGGCACACTCGTGTCTTCATGGAGAAGACGGCTATAATAAAATTCCATGCTGCCTTGATTTTCAGAGTAAGCCGCTGCCTTTTCGAAAGAAAATACTCGACGTTGCTGCTTCGACTCCGAAGGGAGGAAATATAGAGGTAAGGAGCAAATACCACCTGGTCCAGACGAAAATATCGGGGAGTATCGGGGAGTTTCGGGTGGCGAAGGCGGGGAGGGGGCTACGCTATTATGGCCCTACCTTGCGCAGAGCGGTCCCGTGTTTGGCTATGCCCCGAAGACGAAGATAGAGGCTGCGAAGGAAGGACAGACTGGGAGGTACAGGCTGACACGGTTTGACACAGGTAGCGACAGGATCCGCTGCGGCAAGGAGAGCAGGAACCGTTCCACCAGAGGTCGTGCGGGTACAGAGACGATGCTCGTGCTCGAGTCGCAGCCGAGGACGAACAGGCACGCCTTCAATGATGAGGTCTGGGGAATGGACGTATTTTCCACGTAGTGGTGGGACGCCTTCGAAGACGGCACCTCCGGCAAGAAGGGGCAGAAGAGGGTAAATTTAGTGGGCGGCGGAGACCCAGTGCATGGAGGTAGGCGTGCCCAGGCCACCACCAAGGACGAGAGAGTGTGCACGAGACATCACAAAGTGAAATGCGAAGAGTGCAAGCATCGGCAAGCGTCGGTAGCGCGCTGCTGCCGAGGCACACCACGCGACAGGGGACGGCCTCGCCGTGAAGTATTGCGAGAAGCACAGGATGACGCAGTGCGGGACGTGCAAGACGATCGCGGAATGCTGCAGGAACTCACACCGCGGATGCCTGCCTGCAGCACGATATGCCGATGTGCGGAGTCGGCGGCGAAGAGACGGAAGCGCGGGCCTTCGCCCCCGGGGACGCCCGAAGCGACACCGAAGTCGAGACGCAGGCTGCGACCATCGGCCCAAAGCGCCACAAGGGAAGCGGCGGATGCCGGCGCCAACACCGCCATCGAGAACGCCGCAGAAGGCGACGACACTAGGACGGCCGCTGCAACGACGCGGCGGCGTAAGGAGTCGCTGTCATCGAAGACAGAGACGTGCACTCCGCGGCGGGCAGAGGTGCAAGATAAGGTACCAGTGACGAAGAGAGGTAGCACGAAGAGGTAGTCACGAAAGAGAGCAGATGCAGATTATCGCCACAGGCTCTTTGCATGCTAACCCTAACCACCAGGACCAGGGGCAGCTACGGTCGAAGACGGCAATTCGAGCGAGGAGTAAGGTTGATAACCAAAATGAGAGGCACGATGGCCATCCTGAAAGCAGGGTTGCAGGATGATGCTTGGCCAAGGATAAGGTTGCTATGGCGACTGGGGCAAAGAGATAACACAAGATAGAGAGTCCTCCTTATGGGGTGGTCACACCTTCGCAGTCCCAGGGCCTCCACCCACCTGCATACGGTCGTCGACTGCTTTACCGAGACGAGTTGGAATGCGGGTACCCTCTTTTTTCCGGAGGTTTCCGGTTCCTCCCGTACTCTACACTCCTGAACGTGGACTCCGAAGTGGACACTCCTTTCAACCGGGTGCACGAATTCAGAATTCCGGGATGGGTTGACCCACTGTTTCCGATGCGGCTTCCAATCATCGAAGGCTAAACTCGGGTGCAGGAGCGGTGCTCGTCGTTCGGGACCAGATGTGGGACGACTGGGTTACACCTGACTGCTGCAGCGTGGTCAGAAGTGGGAAGGTCATCGGGAGATGGCGGGCGCGACTACTCCTTGCCCAAACCAAAACCCAAGAGGGAATTGGAGAGTTTGACATAAGAATGGCAAACTCGTGGTACCGAAGGTTGCAACCGCAAACAGAAGAGTCAGATGATGGTTGAACCTGCGCACATGCACACGACGCGTCCTGTTCAGACTCCTCCCTGTGTCCAAGGACTCAAAGGCAGGTCCTGCAGGTTTTCCAGCAACTGCTGGTTCGCCTTGAGGCCCTCCGAATCTGCAGGCTGCAGGGTAATGCCTCAACAACTCCCTAGGAGTTCAAGCTACAGTTGGTAGATGCATCCGATTAGTAGAGGAAGAGGATCGGAGGAGGAGGAACACGGACGGCTCAAGAGAGCCGCGTCCGAAGCACACTAGCACACCTACCTGCACACCTCACCCACTTGCCCGCCCATCCACCCACCCGTCTACCCAACTACCCACCGACCTGCCCACCACCATCCGCCCATCTGTCCACTCAACTACCGACCTGTACACCTGCCCACCACCGGCAGCCCCACTTTTTCCCACAAAAATCGGGCTGAGTATCGGGGAGTTTCGGGGAGTTTCGGGGAAGTGTCGGGGAGTTTCGGGGAACTTACCAGGAGCCCGGACCAGGTGGAAATACAATACAAACACAATCTGATTTGTTCTTCGCTTACACCACCGTGTGTTGTTTTCTCACTCAGGACTTTGACCTGTTGTGTTTGTGTGATTTGTCGTGTCGGGGTAGACCCGCATGACCTCACGTCCGTTCAACACGTGGTTCGGTAGTTACAGCACTTGGGATCCCTTTTGTTCTTTGTCGGGCAGCATCGTCGAGCATTTCCTTTCAAGCTGGCGCTTATGTAAAAAGGCAGCGGTTGTTGTCTCGCATCTTGCACGTCCACTCCCACTCATTCCATTGCCTCTAGCGTTATCAGGTGAAATGAGTCACTGAGGGAAAAGGGGAGAACGGGGTCGCGGCTGATATTCGCTGACTTGCAGAAGATAGGGGTAGAGCAGCGGGTCGCCAGTCAAGTTACTGTTGCAGAAAATGGACCGCGCTGCGGATACGTACATGGCAGGCAAGTTTATGGTCGATGTGCGTGTGAGTGTGCGTGTCGTGTGTGTGTGTGGACAGTATGCGTGGACGTATAGCCGTCCTGGCGCAAACAGCCACCTCATCTTGCGGATTTAATCCGAAAAAGCGCGCGCCTCAGGGGGCTGAGGCGGCACGGTGGGACGCCCGTCCGTTGCGGTGCTGAAAGCTCGGTATGGGGGGGGGGGGATTGCAAGAACGTGCTTGGAATGGGATGTGCTCAACACCGCACTGGTCCCGTCTGCGCCGTGTTTCGGTCCTTTAAGCCACGGACACATAAGGCGGACCATCATCAGCGTGGTACCTGAGTGTCTGCAGACAGGACTGCGGTGTGAGTCTGGTTTGTCAGGCGGCTGTTCGTAGCTCGTCACAGCCAGGACCACCCGTGCTACTAGAGAGATCGGTATGGGGGGGGGGGGGGGGGGGGCAATTGACCCGTCGCACCACTGTAGCGAGCTTGCTCACAGCAGGGACAAAATGCGCGGTGCTGCACGACCTCCGTGAACCGTTTTTTGAAGCCGCGCTGCAGAAAAGAGGTAGGATTGCGTTGGTGTGTGCGGCCTCCTACCTTTTCTGCACCTCTCGCGGCCGGGGGACTGCATGAGAGCCTGCGAAGCAAGCTGGTCGATGCTGGCTTGGCACGTGGCTGTCTGTTCTTCGATCGCGGCAATGACTGTGGAAACTCATCGGCGGAGTTCACAGCGACTACAAGAGAACGGCGGATAGGAGTATCCTCCATTTCGTGCCGGGCAAGGCGATCTGGATGTGAATTGGGGACGTTCTCCGAGGCTAGTCGTGGCGCGATAAATCCGATGTGCCCTGAGTAACTCACGCAATTCCTCTAAACGGGGATAGAGGCGTTCAGCCACAATTCATCCAGTTGAAGCATCACGGACGTACTGTCCGATCGAAACAACCGTAGGTTGTTTCGATCGTACCAGGGACTCCGCATCGCTGCCGGAATGCGCTGGCCCGATGGTCGTCAGGCAGCTCGCCTCAGTCGCGGGGGGGAACCTTGTGCGCGAAGGTGAGGTAGCCGGTGTGTCCACGCGATACGGAGATGGGGATGACGTGCAGCACCGGCCGGGTCACCGCCGCCGGCGCCTCCTCGTCGTCGCCGCCGTCACCGGTTCGCCTTCGCTTGGCGGCGGGCTCTTTTTTCGAGGCGCCGTCTTCGTCCTGCGCCACAAGGGCCGCCGCCGGCTCGCTGTCTTTCGCGGGCTCCTCCCTCCCGGGCGGCGCGACGAAGTCGTACATGGCCCGATACTGCATTGAGTGCTCCATAAACTCGCGCCGGAGCACTTCGTGCGTCCGTATGGACGTGAAACCGCATTCCGCGAGGACTAAACAGGTCCGCTGGACCTGTTCGATGCACGGCGAGAAGTTGCAAAACACGCCGTCGTGCCGCAAGGTTGCGTGGACGGCGGGCACTGCGAGCCACGGCGAAGGCACGTCCAAAAAGACGGCGTCCGCCGTGCCGGGCGGGAGGCCGAAGCCCCACTCCGTTTCGGCCATCCCTTCTTTGCGCTCGATGCAGACGTCGCGGTGCGCCGCCTTCACGATGTCGCCGAGCCCGTGGCTTGCGAATTCTTCCGCCGCCACCTTACTCCGCTCTTCGTGGAAATCGAAGGTGTGGACCCTGCCAGCCGGGGCCACTGCACGGGCTAAGCTATGGGTCAAGCTCCCACTTCCTGTCCCTGCTTCGACTACTACTTTACCCGGCACCAGATTCAGCCGAAGGCACACCAACGCGATGTCGCAAGAATACAGGATCTGCGTCCTGTGCATGAGGCAGTCCGTCCACAGCTCCATGTTCGGGCGGAGAAGGTAGCACGTTTGCTCCCACTTCGACCCCGATTTCGCGACCACTTTCTCGTGCACCCGGTCCCCGTACCTGCGGCCCATCAGCGACTCGTGCTTCCAAGTCCCGCCCTTCGTGTTGCTGATCTCTCCCTTCTTCAAGGTGACGATTTTCTTCAGCGTGAACCCCTCATAGATCATGACCAGGCTCCCCTCCCGAGTAACGTTGTCCGCAGGGCGTGTTTGCAGCATTTTCTCTTCTTTGTTTGTTTCGTTTCCGCTCCTTTAGTTTTTGCCAAGTCCGTCAACCGAAAGCTGACGTTGCTGCTTGCTGCTTTTCCGCCTTTATTTCGCTCCCGTGCCCCACCTCCTGATTCGGGTTTCATTGTTTGCATGTGGGCTTCAAAATTCGTATCAAAAACTTTGAGCATGTGTGCCAAGAGGAGAGTCGCTCGGTCGGCGTTGCAGTGAGTTGGGCATGCTACCGGCATTGTCCAAGAAGATGAGCGAAAAGCACCTAAGTAGCCGGTGCGTGAGATGCTGCTGTCAGGACGGGATATGTGTTGGTAGGAGGCGTGTGGAAAAATTCTGCAAGGATGGCGTTTGCCAAACACTCACGTCGTACATTTGAGGTAGCGCGCCTCACGGAGGAAAGGTGGAACAAAAACAGGCATTTGAGCTGTGTAGCTTCGAAGAACCTACTTTGGGCTAGAGCGTACGCTGTGCGCCCCCTCCGTGTATTTCCTCCTTTAATGGTACACACCCAGCCGCCCCATGCAATTTTCTTTTCATGGAGGACCAAGGGGCGACGTGTCGTTGACGTTTGAAGTGTACAGAGCCGCACTTCATCTGAAGTGCTTCGTCTCCTGCAAGTCCCATTTGGTCTCTTTGTCGCTTTTCGAAATGGGCTAAATGCGATATTGTTGACCAGGGGAAGGACCGCAAGACCATGCATTCCACGAAGGAACGCCCGTCTGAGTATGGTTCGTCAGACGGCTCTTCGTTGCACTCCACGTGTGTCTCAGTAATCAGTAAAACAGCTGAGGGGCGTCCTGTCGACTGCAACCCACTCGACTTCGTTTTGGTGGCACACTGTGGCGCAGGGGGTCAGCCGCTTCCCGCCGGGGGCAGTCGAGCTGCGGACGACGCGCACGAAGCACGTGGACGCCCTCGCCTTTTCCACGGGTTTTTCGAGTCCGGTGGGCACGTCCAAGTGCCTACCCTGCCATGCGGGGCTAAGAATGTGTGCATGCGGAATTCTGGCGGACCACAACCAAAATCAACGGTGCGTACACCTCGTTCGAGGTGGACACGCCCCAGTCTAACCCGGCTGGCACTGGGGGCACACAAGACAAGGACCAGGAACCAGCGAAGACAACTAATCCTCTTCCTGGCTGTTCGAATTCCGGCGCGTGGTGGCGAGCGCTGTTGTAAGCCCGCTGGCGTTGACCACGGGCCGCGGGGCGGGGAAGGCGAGCGGCAACCGCGAGATTTCGGCCGCCGCCCGGACGGCCTCCGGGGTCAACCTCGTGTTGCCCTTGGACGGCGGGCGAGGGTCCGCAGCAGGTCCTCGGCGACGAGCTGCAGGACCTGCGTGGCGCAGGGGGTCAGCCGCTTCCCGCATAACCGAATCCACCCGTCCTCGCTTTCTTCACCTGCCCGCCGGCCGGCCGCCGGCGCGTGGTGGCGAGCGCTGTTGTAAGCCCGCTGGCGTTGACCACGGGCCGCGGGGCGGGGAGGGCGAGCGGCGACCGCGAGATTTCGGCCGCCGCCCGGACGGCCTCCGGGGTCAACCTCGTGTTGCCCTTGACGGCGGCGGCGCCGCGGGCGAGGGTCCGCAGCAGGTCTTCGGCGACGAGCTGCAGGACCTGCGTGGCGCAGGGGGTCAGCCGCTTCCCGCCGGGGGGGATCGAGCTGCGGACGACGCGCGCGAAGCGCGCCTTTGCGACGTGGAACCGGGCCGACCGACTGAGGACGACCTGCTTGCCGCGGCCCAGCATCTCGAGGGGCTTCACGTCGGAGGGCTCGATGGCGGGAGCGCCGCGCTTCTTGGCTTCTTCGGAGGCTTGCTGCAGGATATGCTTCGCCGCATGGCCGACGGCCTCGGCGACTGTACGCATCGACACGCGCCGCCCAGGATACCTCTTCTTGTACCAGCGGATCACCAGCGACGTTTGAACCATCGCGCCGCCGCGCTTGCCGGTGCTCGTCCTCTGCGGCATGTCTGCACCCCGATCACCAAGATCGACCCTCCCGCTCGTATCGGTTCTTCGTCCCTCCTTTGCGTGTGCCCCCCCCTCTCTCCTTTTTGTGTTTCCGGCGATCTGAATCTCTTTCCAGTAAATCAGGACCGGGAAGTGCTGCGTCCTCAATTGATTGATACATCTCCCTTTCAGTGCGACCTGTGGGTTTGACACCCCAGCCTCGCACACGGGTTGTCTCCTTGGTCCGTGTTTCAAGACGGGGAGAGTTGAGCCTGCGAGCGTTTAACCACGTCAGGCCAGCGGGAGCAAGGACGGTTTTCCGAAGACGCCGACACTTATCCTTCGCTGACGATGCCGCGGGTCACCTCAACTATCTTATACCCGTTGGACTAAGAAAGGCAACCCACGTTCCTTGCTGCGCCTTTTGAGTGACGGCGGATGCTTTTAGATGGCCGCGGTGCGTGTTGACGCGCTCGTGTCCCACGCAGTTCATTGATTGAGAGGGGGAGAGAGACTCGCGCGGGGGAGGTTTCCGTTCGGTCCGTGAATTCTCTCCATCCCCGCCCGCTTCCTGTTGGCCTCCTACCCTGTGAACCTCGTGAAAACGAGCCGCCTGCGGGCAATCGTGTTCCCCAGCACGCGATGTACGGAGATGCTTGTCACCGTCAAGCTGCAGTCTGGCTGTCTGCTTGACTCTCTGCCCGCAAGTGGTGTATACCCCGGTGTTTTCGTTGGGCCCAGTCCGTGGCTTCGCCCTTCGGCTGAAGAAGGCTCCGCAGGGAAGCCAGAATGCGCTTCGTCGATTCAATGCACGCGGTCGATTCTGCCCCATGCCTCGGGAGAATCCTAGCGGGGCGCACGATATGTGCTGGACACGCACCAAATTCCACTTCGATGACAACAACACTTCTGGAATCCAAAACGGTAATGAAACAAGTTTTAGCAGGAGAATCGTAGGTTAGGAAGATCTCGGGTCACAGGGCAGCCTAGAGCAGTCACACACAAGAAAACCACCTAGCCTTGTCGGCAGGTGTTCAGCAAGCGTTGCCTGCGGCCACGCGTAGGCCCTTGTCTTAGCACCACACGACGACAGGCTGGACTGACAATGTAGTTCAGCCCCTCGAATGGTGTTGAGAGGAATTGTATAGCGCATGCCGCTGGAGGAGTGAAAGTGGGAACACAAGTTTGTTTGCTTCACAAACCTCCAACGACATCATCCTAGCTTTGTTTCTGCAGAGAAAGGGGGAGGAACGAGTGAGAGCGGGTTGCACAGGCCGAATTGTGTCGGTTTCTTGTTCCGAACGCCTCCGGCAAACAGCTGTTGGGGGGGTGGCGGCAAACTGATGCTCAATATGAATCAGCAACTCGCTACAACTAACAATTTACCCACGCAGGGGAATCTCTCCCACGGGAGCTCACTGTGGAGGCGTGAGGGATCAACATTTGTAAAAAGTCTGGACGTCTTTTGCGTCCTTGTAGTACTCCTTCACTGCCGGCAGAGACGCGATCTTCTTCTTGTGGGCCGCAATGTGCTTCAAGTGGTCGAGGCAGTCTTTGGGAACTCCGTCCAGGAAACCCGTCTGGAAGATCCACATCATCGTGAAGATCGTCAAGTCAGCCATCGTCAGCCGGTCGAAGAACACGTACCCAGACTTGCTCTTGCCCATAATCTCGTCGATGTGCGCTGCCCACTTCTCCACGTCGCCTCCCTTCTTCAGCACGGCGGCTCTCGCTGCCATCTTCGCCGCTTCATCCGCAATGCTGAACGTGTGAAGCATCGGCACGAGCATGTCGCCCACCTTGTCGACGAACTCGTCAACGAGCAACGCCTCGAACGCATCTTCGGGGTACAGGGGCTTTCCATCGACCTTCGAAAGCTTGCACGCGTACCTCAGCATTGCAATGCTCTGCGACGCACGCTTCCCGTCGATCTCTATGAGCGGCATCTGCAGCGGCGTCACCTTCGGCTTCATCTCCCCCCACTGCTCGCGGCTGATGCAGCTGTCTTCAAACTTGATTCCACCCAAGGCAAGCGCCAAGCGCGTCGGCTCCAACCTGCCGGGCTGCGGGAACCCAATGAGCTTGATTTGCGGCGTCATTGTTGAGACTTGTGTTCTTTTGGTGTCGTGTGCCCGAACTCACTGCGAAGCTTTTTCTTCGTCATAACACTTTGTCCGCATCTTGGCGGTGCAGCTGTGTGTGCAGGTGCTTCTTGCGTACTAATCCGGCTTGCCACTGAAATCTGGCCCTCAGTTCGCCAGTAGTAAATTTGTTGCACTCGTGTGTATGG
Organism: Diplonema papillatum; assembly: GCA_030068145.1. NCBI lineage: Eukaryota > Euglenozoa > Diplonemea > Diplonemida > Diplonemidae > Diplonema > Diplonema papillatum. The sequence goes on along the minus strand of JAPJBO010000520.1, from coordinate 43,856 downwards.
ATTGTGTCTGGCGCTCTCTCTCCCGTAGGGTTGCCGCCCGAGGGACCCTAAGGGAGCCGAAACACGACGCCGGTCTCTCCGGATTGCACCAGGAGAGAACGTCGCGGGCGAATCACAAAGCACCCGCCCTGCACGAGGCACGCGCCCAAGACCCGTGCATGGCCGTAGCATCCGAGGAAGGTACAAACATGGAGCACCCTTGGCTCACTTTCGGGAGGTGTCGCTGCTCACCTACCAGTGTGTTCCTGGTTGTTGCCCAAAATTTGTTGCACTCGTGTGATTGTCAGGCCTTACTACTACCCTGAGCAACGCACCAGTATATTTTTCCGATGTTTTCTTAGGCTCAGCCGTGGCTTCGCCCGGAAGGCTCCGCAGGGAACCGGAATGCGCTTCGTCGAATCATATGCACGTGGTTGGCTCCGCCGCATGCCTCAGGAGAATCCTAGCGGGCCGCACGATATGTTCTAGACGGTGACCAAACCACCCCGAAGCCTGTTTTTTTGCATTCTGCAGCCAGTATTTCACTATTATTTTCCGACCAGTTATTTTGGATTTCCCGAGCATTTTAGGACCACCCGAGTGGTAGGTATCTAGTTTTGGGCTGCTGGGTGCTCCCCTTTTTTCGGAAAAACAGGGGTCGTTCAGGGTCCTTTCAGCCTGTTCATCCCCTCCATGACGGACCGTGATAGACAACTCCAAGTAATTCTATGAAGCTCCGGCGGCAGGCAATTCGATGCACAGCAGACTGGGCGTGCTCAACAGGAAAAGAGGAGCCTAGATGGAAAAAAAGAAACCGAAGACGGAAGAGGGGTTGAATAGCTCTCAAAATCATGGTTTTGGCTAGGATGGCCGCCCGAAGCCCGCGCAAGGTAATGAAAACGTTCTGGTAATGGAAGAACCTGCTCGGTGTGTGCTCAACATCTTCGCAATCTCCCCGAAGTGAAAGCATGGGTAGCCAGGGGGGCTACGAGCTACGATCAGCAACCAAACTCACGTCGCAGTCCTGTCTGAAGACCCTCAGATTCCGCGCTGACAATCATCGGTCTAACGTGTCCGTGGTACTAAGTCAGGCATGCATACCCGGCTCCTTTGCACACGGGCTTTAAAAAGAAAAACGTTCAGGACTGACAGCAAACAGAAAGAAAAAACAAGAATACAACACACACGACTCGGTGCGTTCGAAGAGGTTGTGTGGAGTGTGGCGCAACCGATGCAGTGTATCGCCACAGATCCTTTGCATTGTCCAACCCAAACGATACTGGTCGACGCCTACCTTCTCTCTGTCTTTCCACATAGTACACTGACGACCAGCAAGCTTTATCACAACGGCGGTCGTGTAGGCGTGTGCGTTGCTGTCGTTGGCTCAAATTCAAACGACATTCAACAGGGCTTGTCGAGGGTGGTCCTCTAGCCCTCCAGATACCCCAATTCAGGAGACCACATCAGTCCAGGCTTCGGCACTGCCGGTTCACTCGCCGGTTCTAGTATTTTTCTACCATCAGCATTTTCTTATTCTAAGTTCGTTACAAGGCCGCGCTTCGTCGGCCCGAAGGAGAGAGATGGGACCCTTCACTGCAGTCCCATGCTTTCAAGCGTGGAAACGACAGAAGGCGGGAGCGGCGGCATGTGCTCCACCAGGCGGTCGGCCGACAATCCACCGTAGAAGAACAGCCCCCAGAGGATGAGGAAGAGCCAGAAGGGCACTGCGAGTCCGGACTGCGACTTTGCGTGCAGCTCTTCTTTTGTGATGTGCCCTGTGCCTCGCTCCCGTGTCAGCTCCGCCTTCTGCTTCTTCAGCTGTTCGATGGTGGTTCTCAGCTCGTCGTTCTCGTTCATGACGCTGCGTACGTCACTGCTCAGCTTCGAGTTGACAGAAGAATCCAGCTCCTGTTGACGTGAGTAAATGGAATGAATGCAGGTCTCGATCCATGACGTGGGAACATGCAAGCAAAAGTAGGTCTCCATGACGTGGGAACATATGAGGGTGGCAGAAGAGAATCCTGCTCCTCTCGACATTGGACTATAAAATAATAGAGAGACCGATCGAACACGGTGGGGTCCAGCCTCAGAGGCTGGAGTTAGTCCTAGGCATCAAGGTCCTGAGGACCATGTTGGTACCCTGTATACACACAGTATGCACTCGCGGTGTAGTGCGTATATACACCACCACATACCGGTATGATGGGGTATATGCCTACCTGCTGGTGTAGGTGGTGTGTACGGGGATACATACTGGGTGGTGTACCGTCCCCCATATCGGGGTACCCACCTCCTGAGCCCATCCTCGGGGTCGTAAAGCTGGAGTTAAAAAAGCGGGTGTCACACCCGCTTTTCGGGTGTGGATTTACACGCGTTTTGGTCGTTGCACACCCGCTTTACTCCAGCTTCTGAGGCTGGATCTCACCGTTTAGGTCGGCAGAGAAGGTACCTATCCCCCGTGTGAGCGATGTCCCCACTACACTAAGGCACGTTCGTTCATCCCGCAGCCGAAGACTGCCCCACCACACAATAATAGAAAAGGAGTGCACCTCTTTCCTCGCCGGTGCCTTCGCTTTTGAGTCGAACGAGCACTCAAGGTGGATCTTCTTGCAGGGCAGCGACGTAGCCGCCTTCCAGATGTACGTAAGCGGGTCTTGGGCTTCGCTTTCGGAGATGCCGAGCGCTTTCTGGACGCCCGCCGTGTCGTCTGCGACGCGGGCCTCGCGTGCCTGCTGTTCAGCGTCTGTCATCTTGCGAACTTCGAGCCGGAACCGGTTTTGCCCTTCCTTCTGCTCCTTCTCGATCTCGTTCCGGTAGCTGATCGAAACGTTCTCGGTGGCTCCGGCCGCGATGCACCCCATCCTCGGCCGCACGACGTAACTCATCGGGTTCGATGTCTTCAGCTTGTACGTCACCCAGCAGTCGCCGCCATTCGTGATGACGAGGTGGCTCGTCTTCTTTTGAGGCCCGAAGGTCAGCTGCGTCGTGTTCACCTCGACATTCTCCGGCTCAGACATGATGGTTCGGTCGTTTTTTTTTCTGGTGTTCTGCTTCCGATGGACGATGGTCCTGGTCGGACGGCCCAAGTACCCTGGGTCCTTTGTCTGTTGATGAAAAGAGTACAGAGAGAAAACACATAAACAAGTCAAAGGGTGGGGTTGTCACACCTTAGCAGTCCCAGGGCCTCTCCCTTCCCACCTATATGTGTTCTCCCTGTCATCGCTACCGCGCTGATAATTCAGAGAGAGAGAGAGAGAGAGGGAGGTCTCGTTGTCGGTTCGGCTAATACCTCTTGTCTCCCCTAGGCATACATCCGATACGACTCGTATTCTCGCATATTCTCGTATTAGGGGGTCGCGGCCCCGATTCTCGTAAAATTCTCGCATATTCTCGCATATTCTCGCACGTGCGAGAATATTCGAGAATGAGGTTACTCACAGTACGGGATGAGAAACCGGCAGGAATCAACGTTTTAGGTCGTCTCAGGAATCAACGTTTTAGGTCGTCTCCGAGGCTTCTGCGGCGCATTTCTCCGCCACTGGGCCTCCGAACTTCTCCAGCTGCTGCTTTCTCTGTGTATTGAACTTTCCATTTCTCCTCTGCCTTCACTGCCACAGTTCGTTTCGTTCTGTTCGTGGATGCAGGCTTGCAAAGCTGTTTGCAACTCGGAAACCGGATTTGCTTGTGCTTTTAGCGTTATTTGTGGAGTAGGTCTCCTTGACTCGCTGTCGCTGGGCTCGCTAGATCCAAGGGCTCGCGGACGCACCTACCATCCAGAGAGCCTGCAACCTAATAATGCACCTGAAAAGGCGGCCAACATTCAAAATGCCGGTGCCTCTTAAGTCAGAGGCAATTGAATGTTAGCCACCAGCTCCGCGAAACTGTGGCAGAGGAAATCGTAGAAGAAAACACAAGAAGTCAAAGCTGAAGAAGTTGAGCAGTTGTTGTGAAGCGTGTTTTCGACCATTATTCAAGCATTAAAAGCAATACCATGGAGCAACCAGAGTTGTTGTCGACAACATTATTGTGTTGAGGTCTCCTTGTCTTGAAAGCAAGACACAATGCCAGCTGCAAGCTGCCGTTGGCGTAGCCTTATTTCGTTTTGCTATCTTTACTTGGTATTCCTGTCGGAGCCTCGAATACGGGTCAAATACATGGTTCTTGAGTGGTTTACACATTCTCGTATTTCACTCGTATCATTCTCGCACCACCTGGTCCAGACGAAAATATCGTGTTTCGGGGAGTTTCGGGGAAACTCGGGGAGTTTCGGGGTATTTCCTTTGTGGCGACCACTTTCCCTGCAGCCGGCCTTGGCGAAGGCGGGGAGGGGGCTACGCTATTATGGCCCTACCTTGCGCAGAGCTCCCGTGTTTGGCTATGCCCCGAAGACGGAGATAGAGGCTGAGAAGGAAGGACCGACTGGGAGGTACAGGAACTGTTCCACCAGAGGTCGTGCGGTACAGAGACAATGCTCGTGCTCGAGTCGCAGCTGGGGACGAACAGGCACGCCTTCAATGATGAGGTCTGGGGGATGGACGTATTTTCCACGTATGGGCGGACGTGCTGGTGGGACGCCTTCGAAGACGGCACCTCCGGCAAGAAGGGGCAGAAGAGGGTAAATTTAGTGGGCGGCGGAGACCCAGTGCGACGAGAGAGTGTGCACGAGACATCACAAAGCGAAATGCGAAGAGTGCAAGCATCGGCAAGCGTCGGTAGCGCGCTGCTGCCGAGGCACACCACGCGACAGGGGACGGCCTCGCCGTGAAGTATTGCGAGAAGCACAGGATGACGCAGTGCGGGACGTGCAAGACGATCGCGGAATGCTGCACACCGCGGATGCCTGCCTGCAGCACGATATGCCGATGTGCGGAGTCGGCGGCAAAGAGACGGAAGCGCGGGCCTTCGCCCCTGGGGACGCCCGAAGCGACACCGAAGTCGAGACGCAGGCTGCGACCATCGGCCCAAAGCGCCACAAGGGAAGCGGCGGATGCCGGCGCCAATAGTGCCATCGAGAACGCCGAAGACAAGGCGACGACACTAGGACGGCCGCTGCAACGAAGCGGCGGCGTAAGGACTCGCCATCATCGAAGACAGAGACGTGCACTCCGCGGCGGGCAGAGGTCAAGATAAGGTACCAGTGACGAAGAGAGGTAGCACGAAGAGGTAGTCACGAAAGAGAGCAGATGCAGATTATCGCCACAGGCTCTTTGCATGCTAACCCTAACCACCAGGACCAGGGGCAGCTACGGTCGAAGACGGCAATTCGAGCGAGGAGTAAGGTTGATAACCAAAATGAGAGGCACGATGGCCGTCCGAAAGCAGGGTTGCAGGATGATGCTTGGCCAAGGATACGGTTGCTATGGCGACTGGGACAGAGAGATAACGCAAGAGAGTCCTCCTGATGGGGTGGTCACACCTTCGCAGTCCCAGGGCCTCCACCCACCTGCATACGGTCGTCGACTGACCATTCCCGAGACGAGTTGGAATGCGGGTACCATCTTTCCCAAATGTAGCTTGGACTCCTGGGCAGTTGTTGGGGCACACCCTTCAGCCTGCGGATTCGGAGGGCCTCAAGGCGAACCAGCAGTTGTTGGAAAACCTGCAGGACCTGCCTTTGAGTCCTTGGACACAGGGAGGCGTCTGAACAGGACGCGTCGTGTGCATGTGCGCAGGTTCAACCATCATCTGACTCTTCTGTTTGCGGTTGCAACCTTCGGTACCACGAGTTTGCCATTCTTATGTCAAACTCTCCAATCCCCTCTTGGGTTTTGGTTTGGGCAAAAAGTATTCGCGCCCGCCATCTCCCGATGACCTTCCCACTTCTGCCCACGCAGTCACGTGTAAACCGGGCAGACCCAGTCGTCCCCCATCTGGTCCCGAACGACGAGCACCGCTCCTGCACCCGAGTTTAGCCTTCGATGATTGGAAGCCGCATCGGAAACAGTGGATCAACCCATCCCGGAATTCTGAATTTGTGCACCCGGTTGAAAGGAGTCCACTTCGGAGTCCACGTTCACTTATGTGGGAGTTGTAGAGTACGGGAGGAACCGGAAATCTCCGGGTTAGTAGAGGAAGTGGATCGGAGGAGGAGGAACACGGACGGCTCAAGAGAGCCGCGTCCGAAGCGCACAAGCACACCTACCTGCACACCTCACCCACTTGCCCGCACCCGTCTACCCAACTACCCACCTGTTCACCCATCCACCGACCTGCTCACCACCATCCACCCATCTGTCCACTGAACTACCAACCTGTACACCTGCCCACCCACCGGCAGCCCCACTTTTTCCCACAAAAATCGGGCTGAGTATCGGGGAGTTTCGGGGAACTTACCAGGAGCCTGGACCAGGTGGTCGTATGCGAGAATATGCGAGAATTTCATGCGAGAATGCGAGAATCATTCTCGCATACGAGTCGGATCGGATGTATGCGGCCCCCCCCCCCCTTTACCGGGGCTTTTAAGGTTTTCGTGACACCCGCCATCGTGAACAGCACGAGCCGAATGGGTCTAGTTAACTGTTGCCTCAAAGAAAACCGCAGTATCTCGTCGTGCGTTTTCAACTTGATGCCATCTCCCTTGACATTCTATCGGCATCCTTGGGTGTTTCCAGCAAAGCAGGTACGTTTTCAGGGAAGAACCGAGAAATGGAGGGGGAGAAAAATGAGTCGACACAACGACTGTTACATGGGCACAAACAAAGAGAAGGAGACACTGCCGCAACTGACAGGAGAACGGCTAGGTGGGGATAGGCGGTAACACGGAGCGAACACACAAAAAAAAAAGAAACAGTGAGAAAGCTGCGAGTTTCCTCCTCCTCGGCCAACGAGCTAGGGTCCATTGGTTTTACGGGCCCCGGGACACGTTATTAGTCAAAGCAGTGCGGAGTCGCCTGGTCCAGATCTGCTTAACTGCGTAAAGGGAAGACTGCCGGTGCCTCCTCCCCGGAACGCGTGGAGAACCACCGGAGGACTACGGAAAACAGAATACGAAGGGAGCTCAGTATAAGTGCTTACCTTTTTCTTTTCGTGCAGAAAATGAAGGGGAAAAAAAGAAGAACCCTGCAGCACGATGCGCCGACGGGTTGCGCTGGATATGTGTGTGTGTGTGTGTGTGTGTGTGTGTGTGTGTGTGTGTGTGTGTGTGTGTGTGTGTGTGTGTGTGTGTGTGTGTGTGTGTGTGTGTGTGTGTGTGTGTGTGTGTGTGTGTGTGTGTGTGTGTGTGTGTGTGTGTGTGTGTGTGTGTGTGTGTGTGTGTGTGTGTGTGTGTGTGTGTGTGTGTGTGTGTGTGTGTGTGTAGGTGTGCTGCACTCCCACAATGCTAACGCTCCGCGCGCGCTGGCGCCCGTTTTGCACCCCTCTGGTTCGCCTCCCTCCCCCGTAAGTGGAAACTGATGTTCGACCGTCCCGAGTTCTATGTTTCCTGCGGGTCAGGATCGTAAACAAGTAACTCCGGGTCCGGGTTATTTCCGGTTCGATACGTCGCTGAGAAACGCGGGCACTAGCTGCACCTTTACATTAAAAAACCCACATGGACAAGTGGGTTGCTGGAAACGAAGTTATTCGAGGGATCTTGACAGAGGGCGGACTGCCCGCTGTCAAGAGCACAGGCGGAGCCGTCCCGAAGCAGTCCTGTAGATTCGCTGCTTTAAAGAGAAGAACCTGGGCGCAGACAAGCCGGTCGTGTGCACGGTGCTCAACTCAAAATGAGTCTTGAGCCGCCAAGGACAGAGGGCAACTAAGATGCTGTCAGATGCCTTCAATGGCCTTGGAGTGCTCACCCTGGGCCTGGCACTGGAAGGAGAAGAGGAAACCTCGGCGGCCCACTACAGCAACCCCAAGCCCGAGGACGACCCTGTGTGAGAAGAATTGCCTGGAAGGCAGGTGGGAAAAAAAGGCGAAACAGCACCAAGTTCCTAAGATATCTGGACCGGAAGAAACTTGGAACAGAGAGCTGACATGATTGCTCACATAACTCTGTGTAGTGGGTTGGGAGGCCGGGGAATTGCGTTGCAGTACAACTCGTGCTACAGTTCTTTTATTTTTCTGCTTTCGTTATTGCTTGAGTTCCGCCGGATCTCCCCGTTTTTTTTGCTCTCGAACATTTATTTATTTCGACGACACGAGCGTCTCTATTATCCCACCTCTTTACCTCCGGCACGGTTAGCTGTTTGTCTTGTTTGTGCGCGAATTCGTTTCTGTTTAACTTTCAGAACGTTCAGAATAGCTTGGATGTACGCTGTTCCTTGGGTGGGGATCTTGGTTCAATGGGGGGAATCTTAGTTTAATGTTGAGGGCTGCCTCTCATGCATGGGGGGCATTGCAAGCACGTACTTAGAATGAAAATGTGCTAACACCGCATTAGTCCCGTCTGCGCCGTGTTCGATCCTTTAAGCGCACGGACACAGAAGGCGGCTATTATCAGCATGGAACCTGAGTGTGTCTGCAAACAGGACAGCTTAGGGGGGGAAATCTTAGTTTCGTGTTGTGGGGGGGGGGTATTTTTGTTTTGCAAAAATGTGCTTGGAATGGTATCTGCACAACACTGCACGTGTCCTGTCTGCACCGTGTTTCGGTTATTTGCCACAGACAGATATGGCGGTACCTCATCGGCGCGGAACCTGAGCGGCCTGCAGACAGGACAGCGATGGGGGGGGGGGTCGTTGTTATTGGTGCTGGTTTGTGGGATAAGGTAAGGGAAAAAATTCGTTTTCTGCGGTGGTCTCCGCTGGTCTGGTAGTCCGTGATACCTCCTTTCTTTTACACTCGTTCTCTTCTCTACCCACTACTGTACGTACTCTTTCACTCTTTGGGGGGGGGGGGGGGGGGGAGGACATGCGCTTCCTCAGCATTGACGATTTCGTGCACAAACTCGTAGATTCCAAAACGCGGTAGAGTCTCAGGGAGACTGCTTGAGTCTGCGATCTTGACAGATCGGAGGGGAGGGGTTGGGGGGTGAATTCATACATGGACCGGTCATGTGGCCGGGTGTGGTCATGCCCGCACCTCTTTTTGACCGCCAAAAAACAAGAGGTCGCGGTCGGCCGTTCTTTCCGATGGATATTGACCGCGACCTGTTCATGTGCAGCTACGACTGATGATGTGGCTTCCTGGCCTTGTTTACTCACGAAAAACAGCGGCTATCCCATCGGGTTACCCATCGCAAGTGAGACCCTGTTTCTTCTTCCTTCTCTTGTTGACAGAACATCGAGTAGAAGCGGAGTAGCAATAGCAGGAATTACAGAATTCTGTCCATTGACCGCACCGCGCGATCGCTCAAAAAAACTGACCACAAAGGTTGCAAGAATTTTATTCTCAAACTGACCGGTCATGTCCACAAACGGTCCACCGTGGAGAGATATACATTGACGTTCTGACTCCCGCAATCAGTCAGGAGCACGTACTCAAGAAGGCTTCAGTCAACTATTCCTTGCACGATTCGCATGGAAGACAAGCTAACCGTCAGAGCTTACCGTCAGACAAATCAACTCGTGACGTTTTTTTTTTGCTTTTTTCGTTTTTCCGCGTTGAGAGGAAAATAACAACGTACACTGCTTTGCATTCGTGAAGGTCCGTGCCGAGCGGGCCTGCCAGACTGAGGGGCAAATTAGGGGGCTTTACTGGGGAGCAGTCAAGGGGCTGACGTGTGCGAAACAAGACACACGTCATTTGGGCCAAGAAGAGGATCGAAGTGTTTCTTTCAGTCGCTCGTTTGACAACGTTCACTTTTTCTTTTTTTTTTTTGACCAGTGAAGAGGCGATTTCTTGTCAACTCGTCACGTACCTGAATTGAGCTTCTAGCGAAATCGCTACAGAGAACAGAAGCCAGTCGGCATCGGTTCCGTGTCACTGTCACCCGGCCACAGCAACTTCTACCCCTCACAGGGCTCAGGGGAGCCTGCAGCAGTAAAGAGTATACTGCTGGACGCCAGCTCCTGGCAATGAAGCCGCCGCACTAAAAGTGAGACCAGAGGCGCCGGAAAACTTCGTCGAAGGACAACAGACTAGCCGACTACTGAATGGTGTGCCGCGCGTGGCTGTTGAATTCACGAAGGTTCCTCGCTGCTCGTGTACAACCGATCGAAGACCAAGCCAAAGTAGAAGCAGGCAAGCCACAGGATGACGAACAGCCACCCTGGGATTGTGTGCACTCCTCCCTTCTCCGATTTGCTCCGGAGCTCGTCCGCCGCGGCGAGGGTCGTCTGGTTCTTCGAGTAAAGCTCGCTCTTTTTCTTCTCCAGCCCCCGCAGGTCCGCCTTGAGTCTCTCGTTCTCCTGCACCTGCGTGATGTGCGACTCTTGCGACCATGCCTGTCGTGGCGTGGCGCTGCCTTCCTGTTGACGTTGATGCGTTGTACGGTAAAAAGTTCAAAGGGCTCCTGTGAGACACGATCCATGTGGAAGGGCCAAAACGAGCTCCTGGTGGTACGTGCTCGGCAGCGCCCGTGTTGGCGATTAGGCACAAATCTACACACTCCAGGTGGTGTCACGCCAGGGCAGCGAGGTAGAGGGCCGCTGGCTGCCACACAGCACCGCCTAGGAATTCATCGATGCATCCTGACAGCAACACAAACATCTTTCATGAAAAGGAGATGCAACAACATCAATGGTAAATGGATCCCCACCGGGTCGCAGGTTCGCGCCAATGAACCCGAAGCCGGTCCATCCCCTCCTGATAGACTGTGATAGACAGAAGCATGCAGCTCCAGGCAATTCTATGCATCTCTAGGGGATAGTGATGGGCCAGATGCTGTGCTGGCACCTAATCAGAAAAAGACAGGCGCTTCGTTTTGTGCGTGCCGGTTGATCGGTTTCCCACTTGTATTCACCCCAAATCCTGATCAACCACCAAAACACGTTGCCTACGTCTTTTTAGCCTGCACAAAAATGCATTGAAGGGCAGCCCCGCAAGATTGGTATACTCGACGTAGCTGCTTCGACTCCGAATGGAAGGGAGGAAATATAGAGGTAAGGGGCAAATACAATACAAACACAATCTGATTTGTTCTTCGCTTACACCACCGTGTGTTGGTTTCTCACTCAGGACTTTGACCTGTTGTGTGATTTGTCGTGTAGGGGTAGACCCGCATGACCTTACGTACGTTCAACACGTGGGTAGCTACAGCACTTGGGATCCCTTCTGTTCTTTGTCGGGCAGCATCGTCGAGCAGTTCCTTTCAAGCTGGCGCGTATGTTGTTATATTTTGTTTGTGCGATTTAACCTACATGTGTTCTGGTTAAACCGCTGCCAACGTTCTTTTCAGCTGTAACAAATACTGTCTCCAGGGAAGCAGAAATTGGTTGTCGCAAAAAAATGCGGAAGGAGGGCAAACCTTCTTGTCGTCCGACGTTCCCGGGGTGGGCCGGCGGGGGGTCGAGAATGCGCCCTGGTCGCTTCGAGACGGGGTTGCGGCAGAGGGCGCCGTGGCGCCGTCGCCGAAGACGCAGTCGAGGTGGAAGTTTTTCGACGGCATCGGGGACGGGGGCGGGTTCTTCCAGATCCACACGCACATGGACCCGACGTCCGCGAGGTCCGCCGAGCCGAGCTCCTCCTTCATCTTGGCCAGGTCGCCGCTCGCCTGCGCGCGGCGGGCCCGCTTCTCGTTCTCGGCCAGCTCCCGAACTTCGAGCTGGAACCGGTCTCTGATCGCGGACAGGTCCTTGTCCTTGGGGTCGAGCTTGTAGGAAACGCTGACAGTCTCCGTTGCTCCGGGATCCACGCATCCTAGCCTCGGTTTGACTATATATCGAAGGGGAGTCGACGTCTTCAATTTGAACGTGATCGTCTCATCTCCGTCGTTCGTGATGACCATCTGGTTGGTCTTCGTGCTCGGGCCGAACACCAGCCTCTGCAGGTTGAGGCTCACCTTCAGCTTTTCCGCCATTTTTACCAATTTTTAGTTGCGTTGTTGTTGTTGTTGTAGTTGTTGTCGTCGGTTTGCCGTTGTCGGCGTTGGGGGCGTTTGCCGTTGTCGTTGCTTTGTGTGTTTTTTTCCCCCCACCTTTTCGTCGGCGCGCGGCTTCGTCGCTCGGACCCACCCCTCCCTCCCCCCCCTTGGCTTGCAGCTTTAGACAAGCACCCACCCGGGACGCCACCCCTGCGATGAAGCGAAATGCTGCGGTTTAATTAACCAGTCGGATTTCCTCTTGTCCGGAACAGTTTCAAGCAGCTGACACTTCGTTGCGGGCACACCGTGCAAGAAGGCCTGGAAGAAATCGGGCGCCACCCCTCCACACCAGTCCGTAATTAATCAAGTAATATCTTGTGGAATTGTATTTTGTGAAGAGTTATTTCGTGAATTTCGTGAAATAATTGTTTTCAGACGGGCGCTTCTGGGATTTGTTTATTTACTTTTGCTGGAGTCTGCTGCCTGACAGCTGCTAGCGCAAAGAGGCGAGAGGACGAGCCCTGTAAATCATGAAGCTGAATTTTGTGAATTTCTGTTTCGTGGAGGGATTCATTATTTTTCACTGATTTGGCGGTCTTCACGAATTAGAAATTGTTTAACTATGGACTGGAGTGTATTTGTTGAAGGATTTTGCTGCAGATGCTGGGGGGGCAACAAATGTTTTCCACCGAGACGAGAGTCCCATTGAGAGAGCAGCTCAAAAAAAAACGATGGAAACTCTTTTGGGTAAGTCGCTCACTCCGGCCGGCGCTTTTGCGGAATTAGCTGAATTTTAAACGCCCATGACGTGACACATGTTCACGCGGCCAAAGGTTGCGAAGCGGCGCGTTTGCGTCTTCGAGAGTTCTGCTCGAGGCGTGGTTGGCACCGGACCTGAAACCCGTGACAGGTTAGAATGCAAAGAACCTGTACGATCAGTCTGCACTATCCGTGACGAACGGCGACAAGACAGCCTGCGACGCAGTTCCGCAGGATAGCAAGGAACCGGCTTAAACACGTCAAATATAGCTCACGGTAGCCATGCCGACCGTCACTTTTGTGTTTCCGACGATCCCATGGGACGTGATTGCTGTCTTTCGACCTTTGTTTAACTCACGACAAGCGCGAAAAGAGTGTGGGAGAGCGGCATGAAAAAATGCTAGTAGAGGGGACAGACAAGCCTGCCACTAGTGTCTGAAAGCTGTCTCAGCGAGCTCTGTTCTTATGAGGCGGGCCATTTCGATCGCAGAAGCGATGAACGACAATGCCCCTGCTGCATCGATGCTGAGAGGGAAGACGGTACCTTTTCTCTTTTGGGTGGTTTTTTTAGACTGTTTCTGTTTTTTTTTTTTTGCATTTTCCGGCGAAATTCGTTCAGGCAGTTGCATTTTGAGGGCGTTCTTTTTGTGTTACCGTCGATCCCGAAGGACGATCATTTTTTTACTTTCAGCTTTCGGAGGAAGAACGTACAGAACGAAACACGCCAAGGGCGCGAATGTAGAGAAAGGAGCTTTCGAAACAACCACAATTAGTTGTCTGGTGCTTGCGAAAAGGTACATACGGCCTTGCCCACGGTGGGAAATGCAAGACTTCAGTGGCATACGCCTCGCACCGTGTTTCCATTCTTTGGGCTGGAAGGTGATTGGCTTGTCTTCACCTGCGCCGGAAAGTGACATGCCTGCTGAGATGCAACAGGCGCAACCGTCATGGTTCAAGTCAAGAAGTGGTGTGCTGACTGACACGGCACAACAGACGGCTGTGGCCAAGGTGAGCACACTGTCACGACGCAGGGCGCAACAGTTGTCTGACGGCACGACGGTCATGGTCCAAGGTGGACATGCTGTCACAACCGCCACAGGGCAACAACCGTTGCGATCCACGGCTTACATGACAACGCAACAGTTAGCAGACGGTGCGATCGGCTTCTCCCGGACTGCATCGGTTTCCTCCGGAGTCAACTTCCCGACGAAGTCTGTCACGTCCCAGGCCAAGATGTACTTGTCAGAAGACGCGCTGTACAGGGTCGAGCCGTACAACAGAAGGGAATTCACGCTCCGCTCATGGAACGTCAGCGTCTCGACGAGTTCGCGCGACATCCAAATTTTCACCACACCGTCCCGTGAGCAGCTGAAGAGAGTATCCTGCAACAGGGGGTTCAGACCGCTTGTGATTCCTAAGTATATCGTTTTCTACGTTCTTTTGCGAGAGAAAGACGAGGTAGAGGGTGCAGGGACCATCTCCCGGGGGAGTTTCCGCTCTCCTCACTTCTTTCCGTGCTGCTACGGCGGCGTAAGTCGCTCTGGAGGCGCGCTGGAAGTTGCGGCTCTGCTACAGTGGGCGGCGGCTCCGGAGGGGGGTCTCCGGCGGGTGAGCCTCGCGGGGGATCGCTAATAGTAAAGAATGAAGAAACACACCTTCTCCGCCCAGTAAACCAGGTGCCGGATGCTCAGCTTATGCCCCAGCAGCGACGCCTTGATTTTACCGTGGGAGTTCAGGTGGTAGATGCACCCGCTGTTCGTCCCGATGAAGAAGCTCTCCGCGTGGTATATGAACACCGTCGTGTTTTCGACGGGCACGCTCACGCAGGCGAGCTGCCGATTCCGCCCGTCCCAGCTGCGGAAGGTGCGGTCGAGGGACGACGACCAGAGCCGGCCCTCGGCGTACTGCAGGTGCGTCACGGGGGCGGAGTGGCCGATGCAGACGCCTTCCTTCCTGAATTTCCGCCGGGGATCCGCGGAGAAGGCCATGATCTTCGACGACTCATCGCTCACGTACACGACGCCGGGCCCGGGCGCCAGCCGCTGGATCCCGGCCTGGAACGACCGGATGACGCCGACGCACGTGAACGGGTGCGTCGTTAGCCACACACGCACCGTCTTGTCTTCGGACCCCGTCCACAGCCTGTTCTCGTGCAGCAGCACGCACGAGACGCTGTCCTCGTGCCCTTTGACCACCTCCCGCAGGCCCTGCGTCGGATCGGTCAGCGCCAGCTCGCCGTCGGAGCTTCCGCCCCCCACGATGACGCTGCCGCACTGCGCGATCGCCAAGACCCGCGTGCGCTGCTTGAACTGGTGCTTCGGCTTTCTTCCGAGAATATTCTGCGGGCGGAAAGAAGGGTGGGAAAATCTTAGTTCAGTAGCACTGCCTCTCATGCATGCTTGGGGGGGAAACTTAGTTTAATGTTTAGGCAGGACACTGCCTCTCATGCATGTTTGATGCTAGCATCAAGTCTTCTTCGAAGAGAGTGTAAAGTAGAAAAGGGAAAAGGAAAAGGGTAAAGGGGTCACGGGGAGTGTAAGACTCCGCAGGTAGGGTATGAAACCTTGAGGGACTAGTCCTCTTTATTCTTTTTTCACCGCGGTGTTGTGTGCACCTCGTTCTTCGTCTCGTGTTTCGCTCTTCGCGGGGGGGGGGGGGGGGGGCTTGCAAGAACGTGCTTGGAATGGAGATGTGCTCAACACCGCACTGGTCCCGTGTTTCGGTCCTTTGAGCCACGGACACATAGATAGAGTGTCTGCAGACAGACGACAGCGGTGTGGGTCTGGTTTGTTCGTAGCTCGTCACTACCAGAGCACAGGACGGCCGCTCTGCTGGCGGAGAACGGAAGGGCAACTGATGCGCCCTTTGCCCTCTCCCACACTTGCTTCTTGCGTCCTGAACCTGAACGCAACACCGTTGGCAAGCGGATATTTCTGTCTACCGTTTTCTGCAGCGACGTCGAGAGAGAGTAAAAGTACGAGAGGTAAGGAATACCAGCGCATTCTCTGACATGCTCCACTGTGCTGTGCCCTAGGGCCGCCTGATTCGACGGGGCACCCGACCCCACCAGTACCCTGCTGCGACCTCGTTGGCTGCGAGTCTGGCGGCGTGGGCCCGCGATCTGCCGTCGTGAGCTACCAGCGGTCGTCAAACGTCGGGGAGGGGGTCCGATGGTGACCGTGCCGCTTCTGGCCTGGCCAGCTTCCGCGCGCCGCTGACGATCCCGAGACACCGAATTTTGGTCGTGGGCTGAGGGCTGCCTTCGAGGAATATGTATAGAATTGAAATGTGTGTGTGTAAGTGTGGGATTCCTTTGGGTTGTCTACCCGGCGGCGACCCTTTTGTGTTGAGAGACTCAAACGGGAATCGTCCGGTTGTGGGATACCGTTTTAGCTCGCGATTGCAGTTTCCCGCAGGGGCATTTCTGCGGGCAAGTCACAAGGCGATGCAAAGAACTGCTGCAAGTGTGCTGATGTCCCGTGTGCTTTTGGCAATGCTTCCGGTCAGCGTGTTTCCGGCAAAAACTACAGCTCGCATTCCCGTTCGGCAATCCTGCACGTCCGAGCAAGCTCGTCAGTGACAGCTTTGAGGCGAGCAATTACACCTTGCCTTCGGACCGACTGACCCATGTCCAATTGCTGTTGACACGGAAACCTTCTCCACTTCGGCCTTCAATGTTCTCCACTGAATATTCGCTACTACAACCAAGATCTGCATTCATCCACGCTCCATCGAGGCTCACGCCAACGACTTCGCGGCGTGGACCACGCACTCCTACGCACGCCTGGCTTTGTGATACCAGTACGCGGCCAACTATGGGTGGATCGCTTGAGCATCATCCATTTTCGGGACCGGTGCATTCGGCAGGTGAGTTGTTGCACACTCATTATCGGATGCCGACTTCCATGGCCACCGTCCTGCTGTCAAGATGGTACAACCAAGATCTGCACTCATCCACGCTTCATCGAAGCTCACGCCAACGTTCGCGGCGTGGACCACGCACGCAACCCGGCTGCAGAGATCTGAAGTGGTGACACATTGACGATCCTGTTGACCATGTCACAGGCCCCGGATGATGCAGTCGTCTCTTTTTGAAGGAAGGGTTGACCCTTGAAACGCTTCACGCGGGGACAGGGTTAACTATCCTGGAAAGCTGCACTTTCTTCGTGTAGTAGGGTACGCACGGTAGCACGCACGCTCGTGGATGGTCAGAAGAAAACGGGTAGGAGCAGCCGAAGAAGCAGAAGCAAGGCCAAGGCAAATGAGCAACCGTCTGCGGCGCCAGTGACGGGATGCCCCTGTGGTGCTGCTGCCCCCCCCCATGCGAGGCCTCACCGGCACTGTGCGGAAACCGCCGCTGCAACAAAAAAAAAAGAAAAAAAGGAAAAATAGAGGGTGGTTGGGGGAAGAAAAGGGGAACAACCGCGGGCTCGCGCCGTCCAATACGCCAGTTTGCCCCCTCGAAAAGATCTCTGGACGATGCAAGAACAACAAACTCTCCTTTTTTCGTTGGATGTGCATTTTTTTTTTTGGCTGCTTTTTTTCCCTCTCAGTATGTGGCAAAGAAAGGGGAGGGGGTAGAATCGATACACCCCCCTCCCTTTCCATCTCATAGGTTAGAGCGGGGCCGTTAGCTTCACGCTTCGATAGGGTAAGCAGGGGGGGATTTCGAGTGGAAAGCAGTTTCGGTGCCCACCCCAGATGTCCTTTACTTGACGTGCACCGCGAAACGGAAGCCAAGGTCCCGGTTAAAGAAGTGAGCGAGAATCAGGGGAGTGGGAGCAGTGTGGCTACTGCCGAAGCATGCCCTTCAACGACTACGGGCAGCATCCATATTACTGTGCTGCGAGCGACAATCAACCGAGGTTGCTGGTGTGCAGTCTGGTGTCTTTCGACCTTTCTTACTTTCGTGTTTCCGGCGTCTGTGTTTCCGACGATCCCGAATGGACGTACAGATTGGTGTCTTTCGACCTTTTGTGCTTGTGAAGTTCAGCTTAGTGCGTTTTTTTTTTTTTTTTCCTTCTTTTTCTGCAAGCGCGCGCAACTGTGCCTTCGAACAAACGGGTCTAAAATGGCTGCCGCAAGCCGGAAAGGCCGCGGCGTGCCCTGAGACGTGGCGCTTGCTTTGAGGTGCGGTCAAATATAGGGGCAGAGCCGACGTTGAATTCCGACCCAAAGCTGCCCTGCTGCCGTAGCGCGAAGGGCAAGTTGTTGGTGTCCACGGCGCACCGAAACGACAGGTTGAGCTTCGAACCATCCGGCTGTGTTCCGCCCCTATCGCATTGCCGCCGCCGACACACCATTGCAGGCGCCTCATACTCCTTGCAATGTGTAATCTCAATCATCATGGACTACCAGGTTCGTTCTTATCTCCCTGAAACTGCATAGAGGTTGCTGTCATTTCACGGTATACCGCGGGGAAATTTGCGTTAGTGGGGAGTCATTTGCATGCAAATGAACACCACACTATGCGGGAAAATCAGGAGATGGGCCGGCGCGCCGGTTGATCGCGTCCCACTTGCACGTACTCTGTTGCACGTTCAAGTTCGGGATTCTGATCCCGCCCCTGATACCACCTAAACACGCTGCCTACGGCTTGCATAATACAATGTAGGGCAACTTCCGAACCGATGCTGTTGTTTTATTTGCCGTCCAGAATTCTTCTCGGCATTCTCATTCTCTGTGGCTTTTCGTCAGCTGACCGACCATCTTCTTGCTCAAGCCGATGCCAGTATAGAGTGATAAGGTTCGCGTTCTGGTGTACCGTTACTTTTTGGTGAAAAGTTGATCTGTTTTTTTCCCCCCGGCGAAGTTATGGACGTATATTTTTCGACTGGAAGCAAGTTCCGATTATTTTTTTCGGAGGTGTCATTACTGCTTTTTTAGAGAATGCGCCCAGGAGAAGACCGCTTGTGCAGGGGTACAAACGAACGGAAGGCTTTTTCCAACACCCGTCTCTTGACACCGCCGCGACTTGTCTACGGTCAAATGCGACGCATGGTCGCAGTTGACCGTAGATTCGCCAGCTTCGCCATTCATCATGAGCCTTCAGCAAACTGATACCGTGGTCTTTCTGGCGACGGCAGCCGTGCCACCTGTTGGAGAGAGCGGCACCCGCTCTTGTTGAATGAGGGCAGACTTCACAGTGTCTTCTCACACGTCTCACGTAGGTCAGGGTAGAGCGGGATGAAACACTCCCTTCGCTTGCTGTTTTCAATCACCAGAGGGGGTTCGGAAGGGAAAAAAAGGAATGGAAAAGGAACGAGAAAGAGAGTGAGAGAGAGAGAGGGGGGCGCGAGGTGGCGGTGTAGACAGGAAATGAGAGGAGGGGTATGCGGGGGAAAGTCTTAGTTTCGTGTTCAGGCAGGATCGTGCCTGAAGGTGAAGTGCCAACGAAGCGAATCTCTCTCATGCAGGTTACGGCCGATGACGCGGGTTGGCGCAGTGGCTACATGTTCAAGCCTGCCGAAGTCGACTCGAGTAGTTCTGTGGCGAAAGATTGTTTGAAGCTCCAGGCTTGAGAGTTTCCGGTGGTGCATGCTGGGGTCGTGCAGACGAGCAAGTGTTGGTGAAAAGTAGTTCGTGGACGTTTGTAGCACCGGCCACACCGACGGACAGCTTCCTTAGCACTTTGACTGACGGTCGGACCGAGAAAGCACAGGCAGAAGATACAGTCACGTTGAGTTGACATGGGCAATTACCTAGGTCACTTGTCATTCTCAGAGTGAAAGTCAAAGGTGGTGGACACACGACGTATCGGTGTGAACCTCACCCGGTCATTTATCGCCACATACCTCACCCTTCAGGTAGGCCCTATTCAGCGTGGTGCCGTTGAAGGATGACCTTTGTCACCCATTCTGACCATGGCAGGCGAATTTTGTACCATCGGAGATGTATTAGACACGTGGACAGCGCGGAGGTAGGCAGATGGCGAGGCGGCTTGCATTCGTGCTCTCGAACAAGAGCGGGCACCCCTTGAGTCGGTTCGGTGCACGAAACTGGATACTTGGAGAAATACTCGAGGGACTGCCTTGTGCTCATTTCGAAGGAGGCTTGAAGGGGAGAAAACAATGCAGGGTATTTTTTGTTGAACGCTTACGCCCGCCACTAAACCCAGATTTACCTGTGTTTCGTGTGGGCTACAGCACATTTACCTCCTGTGATCTATCGCAACTGGCAGTCTCCTCAAGCATTTCCTACAAAGCAGGTGCCTATACAACAACTGTGCGCAGAGCTCGTCACACTCGGGGTGGATGAATAGAAATGGGCGTAGGTTTGGCTATGGAAAAAAAGGAGAGAAGTTTGTTCTTGCCGAACCTTCTTCATTTTGCCGCTCTTGGCAAGCAGGACATGATTCGGCGAAGGTAAGACGACGTGAGTATACCCCCCCCCAGCGATTGCGCAAGTTTCATCCGACAAATCATTGAGATTTCGCCAGGGCAACTGTGCGGGGATGCATGGGGACAGCGCCACCTCGCTTCCGACAGACAATAGTCTGCCTGAGAGCGTCGGCAATATATTATGCTTTTTTTTTTTGATTTTTATGTTGCTTTTTGTGAATTTTTCCGGTTCGTTGTGGTGTGATTGGTTGTTGGCTAGTGAGAGTAAAGAGCGGAGTTGGCTAATGAACGTCAGCGAGTCACAAAAACAGATGGTAAAAAAAGCGGAGATGGGAAATGAACGCCAGCGAGCAATAGAAAATGGTTGAAGGTAAGATGGCGGAGACTGCAAAGGCGCGCAACGAGAATTGTGTTTGTGCACCCTAGCGGAGCTCACCTGCATTGGTAAGTTTCATGTAGTACGCTGCCAACTATTGCACCAACTGCACAAGTAAAAAGAAGACCCAGCTCATGTCCCTCAAGTTTGCCTCGTTGGTGGGAGACCATATGCACTTATGGCCCGCCCACCCCACATTAGCTTATGCGCTGGGGTCCTTGATATAGATCGACGGGTTGCTGGCCTCGATACTCAGCTTTACTGAGCGTTTTGCACGTCAACGCAAATCTCTATTCCGCGTCACCGTACGTAACAAGCGACCAGGCATTTCCATCCGAAGCGCAATCGCAGTCAACCAGCTTTTCAATTCGAGGTGCAACGATTGGCTACACGAATGGCTCGACACACGGTTCACCTGCAATAACTATGAATTTTGCCATCAGCGCTGCGACAAAGAAGCCAAAGTAGCTTTTGCGCACGGTAGACTGCGGGAGGGTGCGCGAAACCAACATAAACTCCAGAACATTCTGCCGGGATATAAAAAGACTTGAACAAGAAAAAAAGGCGCCGGAACGGGTTCGTTCCTCTGTTTTTTGAGTGAAAGTTTTTGTGTGTTCTGAAGGCACCCCATGAGGAGGGTGTCGTGAGGATTTGCCGGAAAAACAAATACTTCGCCCTTTCGCTATCCTCACCCAAAACTTTTGCGTTGACGCATCCACACCATACATTTTTACATTCAAATTGAGCTGGGTCACCTACCCCCTGAAAGCGGCCTGAGCTCGATTACGCGGTGAGACGCTCTACAGAGATAACCGCGTCGCGGCCGGCGGTGCATTCATACAAGGCTCTACAATGTTCGATTCGGGCAGGCGGTAAATTGTCGCTCATTGCCGAATTCTTGGAACACGTTGCATTTTCTCGAAACGTCGTTTCCCCTGCACAACTTTTCTTCCCTGCATAAGGAGGGTCAACGTGACAGAGGGGTTGCGCTCATGGATTTGCCAACATTTCCCCTCTCGCATCCGTGCATTGTTTCTCGTTCTCCCTCGAATTCCTCACGCCCGTGGACCTCCCCCCGGATTTTATTTTGCGTTATAGGAGTGTTTCCTTACGTTTGCGGAAATCCTGTCTGAAAGAAAAGCTTTCGAGGCTGGTACACCCGCCTTGACAAGCGTCTCAAAAAACAAGCGCCAACGAAGCCACGCTGCATCGAAAAGCGGTGCTGCGTGACTGATGGCTTTCGCATCGAAGGACGTAGACATGGAGGCTGAAGGGAGACAGGGGGGGGGGGGGGCACATTTTTTAGCCTGAAAGTTCCCCTGGTTTACTCCGGAGTACTCTGGAGTAACTTTCGTCGGTGAGGTGTCTTTTTCGGGGGGGGAGGCGCGCACGCAACTTGTGCTGATTACTATGCGGCACGAGAAAGTGGGGGGTGGGTGATCTTTTTTTTGCACAGTGGCTCTCTTCCATCCACGTATCTTTTTCCGTATCGCCTGTTTGGTTCTCGTGCTATGGACTGTACAGCGCGGGCAATGTGTCAGACTTACTTTTCTGGCAGCTCGTAGCTGGTGGGTCCGCACCGATGTCGTCTTTCCACGATGCTAGCACCATCTGAGACGAGAAAAACCGTACACCGCGAGAGTAGGAGAAAGTAGAAAGGGAAACTAGAGTTTTCGTTGACCGCACTACCCTGAGCCCAAATCCTGGACGTGGTTTCAGGTGGCAAATTTGGCAAATGATCATGATCAGAAGGTCCTACTTGAGCGGTTCAGTTTCCTCACACATTGCATGTGGCTAACAAATAAACTTTCGTTTCGCTGCCAGCTGGCTGCATTTGTTTGCGCTCAAAACAGCGCGCTTTGAGAATCAGGGTAGAGAGAAAGTAGCACAGAGTACAGGGCAAGACATTGCAGATTGTCGCGCTGCAGGTCGATAGTTTGGCTACAAGATTAGGCCACGAATGCCGAACCCTTTGTGATACCTTTTGTCGAAGGCCCCCCCAAATCACAATCACAAGCGGTCTTTCGTTCGTTGAAAGTGTTTGTGTGAGTATCTGAGCCATTGAAGTGCACGCGGCGTCACTTTCCTTCCTGCATGTCCTCCCAGAGGCATTGGTGCGAGCGACTGTCTGAACTTGTCCAAATTGCGCATTCTCACAAGGTACGTACGTCGATTGCATGCAATGACGCGTCTCTGTCAGCCGCTACGAAGATTATGCCCACCATGGTGTCAGACGCACATCGTGACAATATTTTTGTCACCTACGTTGTAGGATGCTGGCGGACAATGTTCCCTGTGCCGATAAGATCACAGGATTGGCTCGGTCGGTCCGATAGCCTCTGAGCTCTCGAGAACTGATTGGCAAAGAGTTTCAAAGAAACAGGTTTTCCAAAACGGTCCGATGAAAAGGTTTCGTTTAACCAGCGCAAAGCCAGCACAAAGTTTTTGGAGGAATGACAAACGGCTACTGCGCGGGGCCCGCTGGGACTACGGAGGCTCACTGGGTGGACAATTCGGCCACTCTGCCGCGGAGGTGCCATGCAGCAGAACTGTTTGAAACTGCGTGCAGCCACAGCTGCGATACCACCACCTGGTTTTCTTGGTTGCTTTGGTTGGTTTCAAAGACTAGCTCTTTTTGGCCAGCTAGATTGTGTGCCGGGGGAATTTGTGATCTCCGCCACTCGTGCTCAGCAGAGGGCGCCCTGTCTCGCGCTGGCTGTGCTATTTCTGGTGCAAACACTGTTCTGGTAGCCCCGACTCGATTGGCGACAGACAGTCCGGCATGCCTGTTACTCTTCCTGCGTCTCTTCTTCGAGTGACAAACTGGCGGGATCTGTTCCTTCCCGAAGTAGGGGCCACTGCAATGAAGTATTTTCCCCTTTCTAGGAAGAACCAAGAAAAAGAGAGAGAGAGAGACGAGTTAGAGTGCAGGGACCATCTCTCCGAGGAGTATCCGGTCGCCCCACTACTAGAAAAATAGTTTGTTAGTTGAAAGCGAGCGGTACCACTGGCCTCTCTTTGTGGATTTTTTTGGCATTTTTTGATAAGAATTTGAGCTTCATAGACACTACTGGATGTTAGCCCTCTTCAGGATTCCCGGCGAGAACATTGTTCAGAGTTTCAGCATCAGATCATAGAGGCTCGCTATACTGGCCACGTGCACGAGCTTCTAGCAATACCCAATATTGTGTTCACACTGCCCCCCTACTTCTTCGGCGGGCAAACAAATCCCATTTTGCCTTGTTGTCACTTTTTTCTTTCGCGTTTTTTAGTAGACTGTGTGTGTGTGTGTGTGTGTGTGTGTGTGTGTGTGTGTGTGTGTGTGTGTGTGTGTGTGTGTGTGTGTGTGTGTGTGTGTGTGTGTGTGTGTGTGTGTGTGTGTGTGTGTGTGTGTGTGTGTGTGTGTGTGTGTGTGTGTGTGTGTGTGTGTGTGTGTGTGTGTGTGTGTGTGTGTGTGTGTGTGTGTGTGTGTGTGTGTGTGTGTGTGTGTGTGTGTGTGTGTGTGTGTGTGTGTGGTGTGTGTGTGTGTGTGTGTGTGTGTGTGTGTGTGTGTTGGATGTGTGTGTTGGATGTGTGTATGCGTTTTCCCCCCTATTGTCTTTTTTGTTTCTTGGTTTGCTGTCCTCAGCGCGGATTCATCCAATTTGCGATGCGAAGGATTTGCAGGATTCGCGTGGTACTCTTCTATCCGAGAGAGAAAGAGAGAGAGAGAGAGAAAAGAGAGAGAGAGGGAGAGAGAGAACACATCAAAACAATTCAAAGGGCGTGGCCTCCTTGTGTGGAGTCACGCCTTAGCAGTCCCAGGGCCTCTCCCCACACACCTGTACGTGTTCTCATGGTCATCGCTACCGCGCTGACCTTTCCCTAGAGAGAGAGAGAGAGAAAGAGAGAGCCGAGGAGAAATGACCACAGCAAATATTGAATGCTCACTTAGGCGAGGCTCGGCCAGGCGCTAGGACACGCTTTTCTTTCGGAGAATTGGTGAGCGGAAACCGCTGCAGCTCCTTCGCTCAGGAGACTGAGGAGAAGAAGCGGGGGATGGCGGAGAAACGGGGTCGAGTGTGTCTGCCCGTGTGCAACGCAGACACGCAGAAGATACCTTCACGTGGACCCGTCGCCGCCGGCCCCCCAACTACTTTGGAAAGAAAGCTGGCTTGAATGCCCGGGGCCTTCGTTGAAATGCCCTCCCAGGATCGTTCGTTGGAATGCCCTCCCGGGGGTGAGGAGGAACGTTCGTTGGAAAGCCCTCCCGGGGGTGAGGGAGAACGTTCGTTGGAAATGTTCTTTTACGCAATTGAGCCGGTCCCAATCTCTTGAGACTGCATCGACGTGCCTGCCGCTGTTCATCACAGTGAAACACGGTCCACCACGGTCTATCGGGTCCATCCCTAGTCCCTAGCTGCATCGAATCGCCCGGTGCTGTATTCTTCGGTCTATCACGGTCTATCAAGAGGGGATGGACCGGCTCAGCAGTGCCTGCGCGTGGGTAAAAGAAAACAGATCCAAAACCTTGCGGAACCCTGTACTGTACTCTCAACCCTGTACCCCGTACTGTACTCTCTTCTGTGGGGGCGTGTGGCCGACGTGCACCAAATTTAGAATAAGTCGACGGCAAGTCTTGATGGAGGGGTTTTTTACCCCAGTTTTTTTAACTTGCCTAACGCCAGCAGTACGCTGATGCCCAGCAAACTGGGCGACACTGCAACCTGAGCTCTGGATCCAACTCCGAGCTTTCTAGGCAGCAGATATGTTTCGATACCATGTATTGCTTCGACGTCGACGAGGGCTACTTCGCTTCACGTCTTGGTAATGGGTTGCGATTGTAGCCGGTCCATCCTGAACGACGGTATCTGTTTTCCAACCCACAAACAGACAGAGAGCGAGAGAGAGAGAGAGAGAGATGAGTGCAGGGACCATCTCTCCGAGGAACTTCTTACCTCGGGCTTATTTCGGACCGGCCGCGTTGCTGCCCTCAAACCTCGCACTCATGTGCTTGCTAACAAGAAAGATAAACGGCAAAGGGAGGGGAGTTGCTGTGTGCTCCTGCGGTCTTCGTGTTTTTCGTACTTAACCAACAGGTTCACCCCCCCGCACGCCAAGTCCGCCCTTCGGTATAAGTTCGTCCAGAACTTCACTCACTTCGTTCACGAAGTTCTTGATCCGAGTTTCCGGTCGCCTCACGACTACCCCCGACTCAAGGCGGGCGTAGGTTGCTCCGTCGCAGGCGCGGTTGCCTGCCGCAACCGCCGCCCCGTCACCGGCGTCGACGTTGACACAGCCGGGGCCGTTCTGGCTGGCGGGCGAGGCCCGTCACGCGGGGGGGAAAAACGGGGGAATAATTGAGTCGCAGCTCTTGACAAAAAAGACGGATGGAAATACTCGACGTAGCTGCTTCGACTCCGAGTGGAAGGGAGGAAATATAGAGGTAGGGGGCAAATACAATACACAATCTGATTTGTTCTTCGCTTACACCACCGTGTGTTGTTTTCTCGCTCGGGACTTTGACCTGTTGTGTTTGTGTGATTTGTCGTGTAGGGGTAAACCCGCATGACCTCACGTCAGCTCAACACGTGGTTCGGTAGTTACAAGTACTTGGGATCCCTTCTGTTCTTTGTCGGGCAGCATCGTCGAGCATTTCCTTTCAAGCTGGCGCTTTTTTACAAAATACTCGAGGGGCTGCCTTGTGCTTACTTCGAAGGAGGCTAGAGGGGGAGAAACAATACAACTACAAAATGGGTCTTTTTTGTTGAACGCTTACGCCCGCCACTAAACCCAGATTCACCTGTGTTTCGTGTGGGCTACAGCACATTTACCTCCTTTGATCTTTTGCAGCTGGCAGCCTCCTCAAGTATTTCCTACAAAGCAGGTGCTTATACAATAATACAAGCGAGGGGTAAAATTACGGTGTTCTTCTCGGGAGCGACGGGGTTATAACCTTTGTACAAGTGTTAGTTCTCGTCGGAATAGTATCAATCTTCTAAGATCTTCGATCTTATACGACTAAAAAAAATGAAGGTGTTTTTATTCTTCGCTTTTTCTCACAAACGGGCGGGGGATCGGTCCTGCGGTAGATTATGTTCAGCTCACCCGACTCCCCCCTCCGTCGTTATCCGTGGATAGCACGAACTCAAGAGGTCTAGTCAACTATTCCCTTATTAGCATCCCTTCCAAGAAATACTCGACGTAGCTGCTTCGACTCCGAATGGAAGGGGGGAAATATAGAGGTAAGGGGCAAATACAATACAAACACAATCTGATTTGTTCTTCGCTTACACCACCGTGTGTTGTTTTCTCACTCAGGACTTTTGACCTGTTGTGTTTGTGTGATTTGTCGTGTAGGAGTAGACTCGCATGACCTCACGTCCGTTCAACACGTGGTTCGGTAGTTACAGCACTTTGGATCCCTTCTGTTCTTTGTCGGGCAGCATCGTCGAGCATTTCCTTTCAAGCTGGCGCTTATGTTAAAAAAAAGGACCGGCTCCCGCAAACCCGGCCCGGCCTCGATGTGT
This sequence comes from Diplonema papillatum, assembly GCA_030068145.1. Classification (NCBI taxonomy): domain Eukaryota; phylum Euglenozoa; class Diplonemea; order Diplonemida; family Diplonemidae; genus Diplonema; species Diplonema papillatum. Next base: position 17,009 of record JAPJBO010000520.1, on the reverse strand, counting down.
CGAATTGCTGCCGAGACTTTTTCCCCCCCTTCCTCGGTCCGGCTATATTTAGAGTGAATCTTTTTTTTTTTTTTTGCCGGGCGCGTACAAGGCGGTTCTTTTTAGCGTTATTTATATCTTTTTAGCGTTGTTTTTAAAGTGAAACTTTTTCTGTTCCGACGATGGCGCACAGCTTTGGTGGCTTTCGGACTTTTTTTGTGTTTTTGGAGGTTCGGATTTTTTTTTTTCAACCTTTTTTCATATGCTGCGTTGCAAAAGTAAGGTAGTAGAAAAATGAAAGAAGCCGCTGCACGACTGCTGCAAAACCAGGTACGGCCGTGCGGCATGCCGTGCCAAACGAGTCGTCGTACACGAAACAAAGTGGACTTGGGGGAGCGACTTGGACAGCCAGTATCAGAAGCAGCTGGTGGTGTCCTGTGAGCAGGCCCTGAGCATTGCGATTGACTCGTGCTTTCTTGCTCAGCCGGATTTCACCCAACATCGGTCTGATGGTTTGTAGCTTCGTAGTTGCCTTACACGCTTCTCCCGTTCTTCGTTAAAGAAAAACTCGACGTGGTAGCGATGGCAGCTAAACAAGGTTTTCAACTGTGGGGACGGTAGCATCTTCAGGAAGCTGTCTGCGGATGAACTGAGAGAATTGCAGGACAGTTCCGTTCCGCAGCCCGCCCGCCATCAAACCTTATTTTTTGTAGAACACCCAGACCGAGCCTTCTCGTCGGAGAGTTGCCCTTCCGCAATTTTCTGGAAGCTCGTCCGGGAGAAATTGCCTTCTCAAGAACAGTTCATCTGAGAGGGTCGGAAACCAAGGCCTTTCTTTCGATTTTCAAAGAGGGGGTCGCACCCTCGTGTCGTATGTTGCCACAGGCAGGAAAGAGTAGTTGTGGATCGAATAAACTGGGTGGCTGCAATAGAATATTGCAAAATTGTGCAGTGTGTAAAACATGGAAAAAACAGGAGGGGGGTAAAGGAAGGAAACCGTTTCCGGAAGAGTGGGGCTTGCACTGATAAACGAAGTTGTTGAACGCTTACGCCCGCCACTAAACCTTTACCTGTTTTTCGTGTGGGCTACAGCACACTTACCTCCTTTGATCTATCGCAACTGGCAGTCTCTCAAGCATTACCTCAAAGCGGGTGCTTATACAAAAAAAATATTTCTTGTTCTTCGCGGGTACAGGGGGTTGAAACCATGCTCTGCGGGGGGTTATTTCATTGCAGAAAGCACTTTTTTTTTCGCTGGCTTCGTTTATCTTCTGCGCACCTGGTGTACCGAAAAATGTTCCCAGAAATACAGAAATGTACTGTGAAAAAAAAACAAACGATAACAGCGCAAATACCAGAGGCGCCGCCCCGGGGCTCCCGACGGAAGCTGCACACACCAAAACGATTACCGAGGGTGGGTTGCAGCGCATTATCCTCGTTTGCAATTCGGAACCGGCGATCTCCTCGGGTAGTTCCCAACTAACCTATTCCAAAAAAAAAAAAAAAAAATGAAACCGGGTACCGAAGAGACGTAACATAACTTTCGAGTGAGTGGCAAAAAAAAAAAAAAAGAGGAAAGGCTTTTGTGCTGCCAGTGCGCCGAACGGTTCACTGACACTAGGGGGCGAAGAAGAGACAGGGGAGACGGAACTAAACCATAAGAAGCGGGCAGTTTTTGCGTGTACCGACGGGGGGGCGGTCCCGCGTGAGCGGCGGGTCTTCGACGATCGACCGAGGCTTGACGTGCCTTTAGCGTGTTTGTCCTTCGACTCTTTCTTTCGTTTTTTTCGTGGGTCCTCTCCCGAGTGGGATTCGAATTGCAGGCGGAGGGGAAGTTGTTGTTTTCGGAGAAAGAGGGGCAGAAGACGCCGGGTGTGTTCCTTGCTAACATTCTCATTTTTATTTCTGCCGCACAAGGTGTTGTGGCTGTGGGGCTGCGAGACATGAGGGGGGTGGGTTGCGAGTTAGAATAGAGCATCTATCTGGTATCGCAAAGTAGGTGCGAGATCAAGTAAACCCTTGTGCGCTGGCTTCGTTTTAACCGTGAACTAGTAAACTAAACGGGGATTACCCCAAAGTATCGCTTTCATTTCAACAAGCCTGACAAGTAGCATTCACCGGTTATGCCGCATCGAGGGTTGCGATGCGCAGTGTATTCCAGCACCGGGTGGTGGCACATTGACGATCCTGTTGACCATGTCCACAGGATGCAGTCGTCTCTTTTTGAAGGAAGGGTTGACCCTTGAAACGCTTCACGCGGGGACAGGGTTAACTAACCTGGAAAGCTGCACTTTCTTCGTGTAGTAGGGTGTCTTGTGGATGTGCATGGAAAAAAACAGGGGTAGATCTCATTCTCTTTCATCGGAACGTACCGGGTGGAAAAATCTTAGTTTAATGTTTACAGAGCACTGCCTCTCCTGCATTTGCGTGGGGAGGTAAACTGTACACCCGCAAATCCAGTGAAATCCGGTGTGACACCCGTGAATTCCCGCAAACCCAGTGTGAAGCCAGCAAGAACGGGATGATCACGCTGGATTCGCACTGGTGTCACCACCGGAACTCATTTGAGGGTGGGCCACACCCGCAAAAATGGACCGCAGGCCAACTGCCCCCATCCGGTGCTGGAACACACCGTGTAGTGGCTCCAACGAAAATACTCGACGTTGCTGCTTCGACTCCGAATGGAAGGGTGCGTTGTTGTCTCACTCAGGACTTTGACCTGTTGTGTATATGTGATTTGTCGTGTAGGGGTAGACCCGCATGACCTCACGTCCGTTCAACACGTGGTTCGGTAGCTACAGCACTTGGGATCCCTTCTGTTCTTAGTCGGGCAGCATCATCTAGCATTTCCTCTCAAGCTGGCGCTTATGTAAAAAAAAAAAAAAAAGGGTGATCTTCCTTAGAGGTACCAAACAATTTACCGGGTGTAAAACTAAGGAACAATCCCTGGAGGCGGGGATACAGGTATCACTTCTTTGTGTTTCGTCTTTTCTTCTTGTCAACGAGAGGGGGGGGGTGTGCGTTGTGTTTCTTCATTCGCTCGTTTTTTCGCGTTCTTTCGGTATTTCTCTTTTGTTGGACACCTGATCAGACAGGAGCAACAAGGGTGCAACAACAAAAAAAAACATGAAGCGAATAGGACTGGTGCCACGCTTGAAGCACCTTGCGACCCGAAGTCTCGTCACAAGAACAAACAGAAGGCGCCGCTGATGAGAGAGTGCCCAACAGTGCAACAAGCTATTGAAAGCATGAGGGCAACTCCTTGAGCTCCGAAAGCATGGTGGTGTGGCCCGCCCGCCGACCGACAGGTGGTGGGCGGGATGCTTCCTCTCTTCACTTGCCCTGAAACGTGCTCAGTTCAGTCACGCTGGCGCATTCCCGTGTGACGATCTTCCCTCTCAGGACCAGCAGTTACAGTGCAGGGATCATCTCTCCGAGGAGTTCCCAGTCGACACATCCACACGAAAATACTGCATGCGGATTGACGAATACCCGACCGAATGTTTTTTTGACCGGACTCGGTGACACCCTGGAACACCGTGATTGGCCTGCATGCAAGCCTGCAAAAGTAACGGGGTGGAGTGTCAGCTCAGTGCACATGCAGATGCCTGCCACGCGCGTAAGCTTCGTGCGAGGTTGAGGCCAGCCGTCTCTTTTTTCATTGAAAAAGAGCTAGCGTTGTGTCAAAGACATCGTCAAATATATGCTGGCAAAAGTTTGCACTACAAGCCGGGAGCTTCTAACGAATCCGTAGTTTCCGAAGCATTTTTCGGAGTTTCGGTCTTGCACGCACAAACGAAACGACGGACGATCAGCATCAACCGATCAATGGCGTTGAAGATGATGATTTTATGCGCTTTTCGCGTTTACTGGAAAACATGCCTCTCTCCGGGAGGAGAGTTCCTGCTTCAGCCATTTTCGATCGGCTTCGTCCAACTTCCTCATGTGCAGCTGTTGCTCCTGGAACAAAGCACGAGCAAGAAGGATCTGCCTCTTTTGTTTTTAGAGTTTCTTGAAGGAAAAGGTTGACGCTCGAACGAGACAGGGTTAACTGCCCTGGAAAAAATGCGTATCTCCTCTCGTGTACTCGACTGACACTTTCGGTAGTTCCACTTTCTTTTGTGGACTGGGCACGCAATTTTTCCCCCGCTTTTTTTCTTGTGGGAAGAGGGCCCCCCTGGCTAGCCCACCGAAGTGGCTGCATTCTTTTGAGGTTTTCTTGGCCGCCGGGTGTTGCTTTTGGGTAAGATTTTTTGTGCGGTCGACGATATACGTCGTTCTGATGTCTGACGACTTTGTTTATTTGCTTGCTTTGTTTTCCTTGTGGACCTTTAATTTCCTCCTTTCAAACTAAAATTTTCTTCCTCTAGGACGATCCCTTCTCACCAATCAGTTTACTCCCTTTTGCAAATAGAAATTCAGCCAGGTGGCCCATTCTGACGCTTTGTCTCCAGGCTCTTTTTTTTTTTTTTTTCCGAATTGGCAAGTTTCTTGATTTCCTCCTCCGTTGGAAAGGCGTTTGCGATCTTTTGTCCAAGCGATGGAGAGATAGGACGGTGTGAGGTGTTGCAAGCAAAGAGGAGATGCACTGAATCGTGAACGCACGAGAGAACAAAGGTGCAGACGGGAAACGTGGGAGACACGGAAAAGGGTGAAGATCTCATGCGTCGCGGTCAAATAAGCTTCGGGCAGTTGGACAAACAAATCACGCACTGTCTCCTCGGTCCTTCGGTGTCTGTAGGAGTCCAACAGCATTCTAAACGAGCCGTTTGAGTTGCCGTACAACCAGCAGTAGCCGGGTAATACATCTAAACTGCTGCGTGTGTCACACCAGCAGATGTCTTAGGTACTACTGGTACCACGATTTCCATGGTAAACGCAACTTCGCACTGCCAGTGCGGCAGTGCCACTTCCGCATGCGCGTTTGCCAAGGTGACGGAGAGGGCGGATGTGCCACTGCCTTCAAAACCCACAGCAAAGCGCAGCCTCCAGTCGAAGTCTCCGGCCCGGAACAGACCACTGTGGAAAGGGCCGAGAACTTGCTCGTTGAGGGATCGGTCCGACCACACCGGTTGAACCCCATTAAGACGCGAGGCAAAATTAGAGAGCATTCGACTCTTAGGCGGTTGCATTTGTTCGGCACGAGGGTTTTCAGAGGTATATTTTATTTTGCTTTTGAGTGCCGAACCAAGTGACTTTTCGAGCGTGCTTCCCCGCTTTTCGACTCGCTCCGCTCGTATGCATGGCTTTCTTGCCACGGTTGAAGGCACGGTACGCGGCCTTGAACGCGCCGTGCAGACGACGCAAAAAGTAGTAGCAGTGGTAGTTTGAACTTGATCTTTATCATTCACGGCGAACGCCTGCTTTGGGCACGCTGGTTTGTTCACAGTAACATCGGTGGTCGACCCGTATGCGTATGGCGTACGCGTAAGCGCTTTCATCCCGATGAAGAGATTACTTGCAAGGCACCATTACCACCGTTCATAGAGCACAGGTCTTGATGCAAGGGGTTGATCCCAGCCTTCTGAATACCAGCAGTACGCTGATGCCCAGCAAACAGGGCCACCTTGCAACCTGAGCTCTGGATCCAACTACGAGCTTTTTAACAGCAGCAGCATTAATATACGCTATTGGTGCTGGAATTACCGCGGGTGCTGGCACCAGACTTGTCCACCAATTGTGTTCATTGACAGGTTTAGATATCATCCATTGCTTCTAACGTACTATGTACGTGTCGAGGCTATTTCTCTTCGCTGCCTCAGCAGTGTTGCTATTGGGCAATTTGCGTACCTGCTGCCATCGACGAAGAGACTACTTGCAAGGCACCATTACCACCGTTCATAGAGCTCAGGTCTTATGCGAGGGGTTTATCCCAGCCTTCTGAATACCAGCACCGTCCAATTTGCTCGCTGGCTAGAATTTTTGCAAAGCCTCTGGCTCAATAAGACATGTTTTCCGGGGTGCAGTTCGATCCTCCTCCAGATCGATTATCGTTCATCATTCTAAAGGTGGCTCACCTTGCATGAAATGCCTGCCAGCCGTCTCTTGTTTCATTGAAAATGAGCTAGCAACTCCCCTCCCGAAAAACTGTACTGTTCGGCTCATGTTCTTTATGCATTCAATTTTCCTTGTGTCGAACGAATATTTTGTAACTCCAGGCGTCTTTTTGCGCCTTTGGAGAGTGACGGATTGTGGTACCTTCATGGGGCCGTAGAGGACCCATCTTTTTTTCTTTTCGATGGAGAGCTGGAGGAGAATTGCAAGAACGTGCTCGAAATGGTTACGTCTTCGACACCGCACTGTCTGCGCCGTGTTTCGGTCCTATAAGGACCCCCCCTCCCCTTTAGATACTAAGCGCGGGTACCAGGTAGACAGACACGCACTGTTCACGGGCTAGGCTACTTTTTCTGGCAAGTGTCGCAGACACAGTGTCGGAGCCGATGGCGCCGGGTGCAAAGAGAACTCTGGGACCGTCGCGTTCTCATCCGTATTGTGGGCTTGCGATGAGCTATAGCGTCCGATGAATCTCACCTGTCGGGTGTGTCGGCTTCTGCGAAGTTCGATTGCAAGACTAACTTCGCAGAAGACGCCGGCTCGGCAGGTTAGTTTAGCATTGAGTTCTTTTAAGTACATGAACCACATGGATTAGCATGCATGTTTGGCAGCGGCTGCCAAACATCCCGTGACACCGCACGAGGTGGTAAAACGCTCTTTTGTTTTCTTTTCGATTGCTTTTGATGGGGCTTGCAGGCCTGATATCACATCTATCCACAGCATCACGTGCCTAGAACGACATAAATAGATGTCCCTCGTCCGTAAGGGGGTCGTTATTTGTGGTTTAGGGGTCGGTGTTTTAAAGTCTCCGGTTGACGGTAGAGTTTTTTGTTTCGCTTTATTCTTTGGTGGACGAAACGGAGCGAAACAAAAGGGAGAAATAAAACAGAAGAAACGGGGAAAAGGGGGGGTGTTTTTACGGCAGTCGTCTACTGACTTTGTCCGAAGGAAGGACACGCGCTGACTCGTTCAATACGACTCGTTTGAGAAAATGGCAAATGCAACGATAAGAAGGGGGGAAGACATCTCGGTAGGTTGCTGGTTGTGGACTTGAAAAGAAGTGAAGAAGAAGTGTGTAGTTTTGTTGTTGAACCTTTTGCGGCACCCTAAGCACACTGCCCCCCCCACGTGCTTCATGGGATCCAATAAGAACGCGAGAGCATGGAGACCGAAGATGACACCGTCTGTGCCAGCCACTGCTGTAAACGATGCCGCTTCCGGATCTTGGGAAGTCATTTTAGGCCGCGGCACTCCCCGAACGAGATTAACAAATACGTTTACCAGGACGACCGACCCAGAGGATCGATAGCTGATGAGCTCCTTCCGCGGTGGTTTGCCGTGCGCCATCTACTAACTCTTCACCACACTTCCTACCAACCGGAACTACCATTTTGTTTCAGGCTTCCCCTCCTTTTTTCTTGCATCTGATTTCCGCCCGAGGAACAAGCGGCCCGCTTCGGAAATGAAGAGGTGTCCGCAAACCCGTATTAATTCTGTAGACGCGGTTTCGTTTACTTTTTTTTTTCCTCCTGCTGCTGCCCGGTTTTGAGCGGGATGAACAGCTATTGCACATTGAGCCGGAACGAAAAGACCAAAAAAACGGAGGGAAAATGTCGTGTGACGGACACAAAGACGCCAGCATCCCAGATCGGACCCAGATCGGATGCTGGGCGCTTGCACGAGGAGTTTGGAACATGTGTGCAAAGGCATTGAGCGGTTGCGGCCGGGCCCGAAAGCAGCGTGCCGGCAACACAGACCTGCCTGGTGAACGTGAACGTTGGGTAGCATTTGAAGCGAACCCACTTTAATAAGCCTTTTGGACTTACACACACGCGAAAACAGACGGTCCCTGTGCCCAGCACTGAAAGAAACGTCTTTGGCACCATGGTCCGTTGCAACGCTTTCTGTACGAAAGCCAAGACTTGAGAAGGCTCTTGTCACGGATGCCAAGACTTGAGGCTCTCGTCACAAACTCCAGTCCGCAATTTCTCACGGGAGCCGTGCCGTCATTTCCAGCGAGAGACCGGGTTCTGCCGGAAAGAAAGCTCGGCCAAATTCCACGCACCAGATAGGAGATGAAAGCACGCATAATCATAGAAGAAACGATGGTGGTGCACGCGGATGAAGAACAGGAAGTACTATCAGTGCAAAGGCATGAGCTGGCAAACGCTGTTGGCTTTGCTTCGTTGTGTTGTTATGCCGTCTGTCCACGGTGGCGTGAACAGACCGTTTTCATTGAAAACGAGTGTAGTGCGCGTGCATTGGTGGAGCTACCTCGAGTTTTGCTTTCAGGGTAGATGCTAGTTCAACCCTCCTCGGACCAGTCCACCTATCCCTGAAACTGCGCCGAACAAACGCTGCAGATTCTCTGCGGTTTCATCGAGCCCCGGATGATCGATTTCCCTCTCGTTTCTCGTCCTGCTTCTTGTGCAAGATGGGGGACGTCTGAGCAAGCACATAATCGCGCTGCCCGCGCCACCTTCACAATTCGGGGATGGACCGGCTCGGAGCTTTGAAAGTCGTCGTTCTCGGAAATTCGGTAAACATGGTTCCAGGCGCGCCAACACATTATCCACGGGAGGTCTGACGGGGAAATGCAAAAACGTGCTTGGAATCGGGATTTGTGTTCAACGCCGGTCCTGCTTGCAACGAGCTTCGGTCTTTTCCACGGACACATGAAACGGATCATCATCAGCACGGAGCTGGAGTGTCTGCAGACAGGACGCCGGTGGGTCTGGTTGGGGGACGGGAGTCCTGCGGCGCAGCACTTTTCAAAATGAAAGTTGGCGTGAGGATCCGGGGTTTCGAAGTCTCGGGGCAACCATCAAGTTTCGTATCGTATACTGGTATGCATATCGTGTTTCGTTGGCGTTGTCACCACACGCCTGGAACCAATGTGCCCACAGTCTCCATAACAAGAAAACGTCACCTTTCCAAGATTCGGTTGATGCTGGTCGTTGTTTTCGTTCATCAGTGCAAGCCGTTGGGGCAGCTCCGGAAATGTTTGATGACTGAATACTTTTGCGTTTCCGACGATCCTGTATAGGCGTACAGATAGGTGTCTTTCGACCGTTGCTTGCGTGTGATGCTCAGCTCAGTGCATGCCTTTCTTTGCAGTATTCAATTTTTTCTCGGGATCGGGCGCGGTTTCGTTCCGAGAGAATTTCGTTTTTTCCTTCGCCTTTTTCACCATACCTTGAAGACCCACACAAAGTAACAAAAAAGAAGAGAGGAACATTGTGGTTATTTTTTTTCGGGCCGGGTATTTGAGACTTCTTGTAGTTGCTGACTGCTTTTATTTTTTAGAGTGAAAGTACTTGCGAGAGTAGCCGCAGCTTTAGGGAAAGCGACCACCCTCTCTCGTTTTGGTGTTGCTTTGGCACGTGAAGAGCCTGGTTAGCGGTCTCCACTGTCGGTTTCTTTGTAGTATGTTGAGGATTTTCTTTCTCTTTTCTGTCAATATTTTTGTCTTCATTGCTGCCCCTGTTGGTGGACTTTGTTCAACCTCATCCTGTTCGATGACAATGTTTCAAGCTTTTTGTGTTACCGTCGGTCCCTAATTTTTTTTTTTGTCGTATAAGATCGAAGATCTTAGAAGATTAATACTATTCCGACGAGAACTAACACTTGTACAAAGGTTATAACCCCGTCGCTCTCGAGAAGAACACCGCTATTTTACCCCTCGCTTGCCCACCCACCCTTGCCCATTTTTATCTTCTAGTCCAGTGTCCTGAGGCGTCACGAAGAAGTTCGTGGCATACACACGAGAATCTCTGCATGACCTTTCTACGTTTGTTACGCACCATCAATCTGACATCACGCAGCAGCAAGGACGAGAGCAGCGAGTACGGAGCAGCGAGACGGGCGAGGAGGAGAGTATTATTTTTTTTTTGGAAGTGGTTTTCTCAGGGCAGTAGCTTGGGTTTCTGGCACATTTTCCAAAAAATCTGGGACCGCCAACGGCTTTTTGCGTCCTCACTCAGGAATGGACTCAACACAGCGCGACGCGACGTGTCTGCACGAAAATGCTGGCTTGGATTGCGCATTGGCCACCTCTGCCGGGGACCTGGGTGATGGCCATTTCGTTGCTTCTTTTTCCCCGCCGGCTTTTCCAAATTTGGACTGACAGTTCCAATGTGGATATAGAAGCTAATCCCCTGGTTCTCTTCAGGGGTTTATACGTTGACTTAAGACTTCCCGTTTGGGGTACCAAAGAAGTGGTTGTTGTTCTGTTTTGGCTTTTGGACAAAATTCCCGCGTCGGTAGCCCTGTTCACGTCAGGTGTTGCTTGCCAATGCTTGAAAATGCACGACATCCTTTTTAGCGTCATTTCTTTGGAGAAGTGGTAATGGGACACCACTGCTATGCGTACAAATCCCTGGTTCTCTTTCAAGTACGGGAGTTTTCGCCCTCGGCAGGAGCACGGCGGTGAGTCCAAAAGATTGCGTGCTCTTGTCGTGCTACCGTCGATTTTTCCCCTTCCGAACCGTGGTTTCAGCTCAAAAATGCCGGTTTTGGAAACCGGGAAACCGGCCTAACTTAATCCCTGAAAGAGTTTGTGACAATGGGTTTGCATGAGTGAGAGAGAAGTGTTTTTTTTTTTTTTTTTTCAATTCTTCGCCCGGTTTGGCGGTTATGATTCGTTCGGTAGCGGTTTCTTCGGGTTGCGAGTTCTGCAAGGCGTTTTCCGTGGAACCTCTCTCGCCGCTATGACGCTGCAAAATCGTTTTGGAATGACCCGGCCTTCCCAAGTAGGGTAAAGTATGGATCGCAACTCGTGTGCGACGAAGCGACTTGAGGTGGCACCACGTGTTACAGGTTTTTTTTAGTTCCCGCATTCGTTCAGGGATTTATATGGAGGTCTGGGCACCGGGGCTGCCGCGAGGGTTCCCGAAAAAAAATACTACTTGGGAGCGTGAGGCTGGACGCAAACACCCCCTATAAACCACTGCATTCGTTGACACTTCTTGGGCAGTTTTGTGTTCTCTTGCGCCGCACCTCATCTGCGGTTTCGTACAGGTTCACTCTTCTTTTCTTAAACAGCAGTTTAACAAAGACGCATGCCGAAACAGGAAGGCTTTTTCAAGGGTCAGCATCACAAATCACTCGATTGTTCCCTGAGTGACGACCAGTAGGTTACGTGTTGCTCGTTTTCTCCTCGCCCCTCCTCCCGTGACCAAGTTGTATCGGACGGTCGCGAGTGGTGAAGAGAACCGGCGAACAACTGCGTCAGCTCCACGGATATTGTGCTCATGTTTCACAAATTTCATTTTTTTTTTTCGTTTGTACTTGTACAAAGTTGACAAAGAGGAGAGCGTACAGGGAATCTGGATTGTCTACTTAGCCTAGTGTCGATTGAGCTTCAGCGCGGCTGCGCCATGGTACCGATTGACTGCAAACGAGCCTTCACGGACAAGCTTCCCCGAAGGATGGACTGCATGAATAAAGCAGCTCGAGCCCAAATAGTGTTGGCGTGTACCAACTCGCCTGCCCGGCACACTGTTTAGAAGGCGAGCATCATGTTCTTGTGAGATATGTTCCAAAATCGCTAGAGCTACTAAAACGAAGAGTCGGGCAATTTTGGACGGCTGTGGCTGGGCGGTTTGGCACCAAACCCAGATTGTGGGCTGAAACACGTATCTTCCTTTTTGAAAAAGATTTTTTGGACACGTGTTGCGATAGTGGAGTCGCCGGCATGCTCTTGCTACACAAAATTTGAGGTTTTGCGCCTGGCGGCCCTCTTCGAGCATACGATACAAGGCAGCTGCTTATTCAAAAATAGAAACAATCGCACAAGATGGCGGGCGGCTTCGTCGCGTGTTGGCGTTGCCAATGAGTACCACACTCGACCGCTGCCATGCTATTGGCTGCTGCTTGCGGGGATCCTCCAGATAATTTCTTTGCGAGCACCACCCTGCTCTTTAGACGGTTTTACGTGCGTGCGCCTCCGAAGACAGGCGCAACAAGCAAAAAAACTGGAAAGACAAAAAACACAGCGAAACAAAAACAAAATACTTCTTCATGCATCCGAATATGTCGCTATTCTTATCCTTTTTCCATGCCCGGTGGACCGGTCAGAGGTTCTTTTCTTTTGTTATTTCAAGGGTTTTCCAGTGTACTAGCTTGGACCTGCCGGGGGGCTTGCATGGCGCATGTACTCAAAAGAAGTCAATGCTAAACTGCAGCAACCTCAACAGAACTCCTTGCAGATTTGGACCGCAGTGTTTCAGCTTAGCGCGGTCGGTCAGACCCGTGCCCTCGGGGACACCGGTCTGGCAGCTTTTGGAAGTCTATAAACTCGTCCGACTGTCTGTTGGCTTCGCCTTCTTGGAAACCAGCCAGTTGGTCGGCAGACCGCTCCTCTTCATGGTGCTGGTGACGTCCCCCCCCGGCATACAAGCCTAGTAAAAGGACTTCTTTTCTTTTTTCTCGCCTCAGCGGTTTTGCAGATTTATTACAACCTGGTTCAATTGCGGGATAAACCTCGGGGATAAAAGACTGCGTGTTTTTCCCGTTCAAAGAAATAAATATGCCGAGAGCGCGGCGCTTGCACCACTAGAGGCGGGATTGTGTTCGCGGGGTGGATACAAAGATTTTTTTGTATCCACCCCGCGAACCAGGGCTTACGCTCCGTTTTCGGTCTCAGAGAAAATACGTGTGGTCCACATGTGGCGCTTAAGGTTCCAGGGGGAAAAAAAACTTTCCCCTCATGTGCGACGGCAAAAAAAAAATAGCGTCGCTAGGTAGCTACTGGACTTGGCGACACCTGGCTGTGCGGCCTTGACCACTAGTGGCTGCATGTGGACAAATAAATCAAAATCCACATGTGGTACCTGTGGATCCACACGTGGGGGAACAAAATCCAAAAAGAATTAACGTGTGGAAATCCACACGTTCCACACGTGGAGCGTAAGCCCTGCCGCGAACACAATCGGCGCCAAACTGTGTGGGCACACATTTCTCTCCATTGTGAATCGAGTATTTCGTATTAAGCAGGTGTGTATTCAAAAAAAAAAAAGGTTTTTATGCACGACTGGCACTATGGAAAATGCTTTCTCAAGGCTAACTGTGTTTCCTTTCATCGTGAAGTTTTGCGGGGGCGGGGGGAGTGGAGGGTCGTTTTTTTTTTTTTGTCGCCAACGGAAAATGACGATCTCCCTTCTTTCATTCTTCCGGAGGCGGTGTTTTTTTTTTTTTTTTTTTTTTTCTTACTCAATCGTCTTCAGTTTGCTCCGCTCTTCCCGGCCCTTTTGCAATTTTGCCTTGTGATGCGGTCGCCGTCTCGACTGATTATTCAAAGTCGTCGTCCATGGTGATCGGCGGCTCGGAGAAACATCTTGGGCGCGGAACCGAACAGTTTTCGTTGCTGCGAATGGTTTGAGAAGCTGACGGCCTTCACGAAGCTGACGGCCTTCACGCTGTTGCCACCCACCTTTTCGGGGAGCAGCTACAAGGAAAGCAGCCTGTCGAAACTCAAACCTGAGCTGCACACACACACACACACACACACACACACACACACACACACACACACACACACACACACACACACACACACACACACACACACACACACACACCACACACCACACACACACACACCACACACACACACACACACACACACACACACAACACACACACACACACACAACACACACACACACAACACACACACACACACACACACACACACACACACACACACACACACACACACACACACACACACCACACCACACACACACACACACACACACACACACACCACACACACACACACACACACACACACACACACACACACACACACACACACACACACACACACACACACACACACCACACACACACACACACACACACACACACACACACACACACACACACACACACACACACACACACACACACACACACACAACACACACACACACACACACACACACACACACACACACACACACACACACACACACACACACACACACACACACACACACACACACACACACACACACACACACACACACACACACACACACACTAGCAAGCTTGCTTGAGCGCCGAAGGCGCGTCTAGTGGAATCCTATCCTGTCCAGAGAAAGCGATGCCTCCTTCTTAACACCACTCGAATCGAGGTTGGAAAAGGGGTAGTCACACGAACACAAGCAGGCTCACCGCTCGAACGCCCCCTACTTGTTTGTATCTCCCCCTTCCCCTTCTGTTGTGATGCGCCGTTTTCGCGGTCTATTCACCCTCCATCACGCACTGGCCAGATGCTCGTCTGTTTGTTTCCTTGCGCAAGAAGAAATGTTTCGATGGGTTCCTTTGTTTGTCTTTCCCTTCTTATGCTGTTCTGCGACTGAAGCCTGAGCCGCAGCAACCTGAGCAACGACAGCAACAACCAAAGACAACGTAACCTCAGGACAGGATGTAGGATTCCACACACACACACACACACACACACACACACACCTTCCGTTGCTTGACGTCGCCGACCGGCTGCGCGCGGATGCAGTGACCATCGGTTCCGGCGTCCTGCCGCGGTGGGAGCAGTCGGCTTCAGACGACGTGGGCTCCGACACGCGCTCAACCGCCATCGAGGAAAACTCGGGCATCACGCGCTGCGGAGCTGCGTATGCCATCGGGTGGTAGAACCGGTACGGCCCCGTGTTCTGTGCGTACACGTCCCACCTGTGTATGGTAGGTTTTTGTGAGGTTGGCAATTTCCGAAGCCTTGCACACGTAGTAGACTCCTTGGTCCGTGTATCAAGACACGGACACTGACATGAGCCTGCGAGCGTTTATCCACGTCAGGCCAATAGAACAAGGACACTGTCCGAAGACGCCGACACTTACCCTTCACTGACGATGCCGCGAGTCACCTCCTCAACTCATTCCTGTCCTGGTCGATCCGAGCAAAACTGAGGGAGCCAGCATGCCGCCTCACAGCAACTTGGACGATCCTAATGGGTCCGACCTCTCAAACATACCCCTAGCGGAGGAGGAATGATGGAAATTTGGACGCATCTCCACCTCCATTTTCCATCACCGTACTCGTTCGTTCTCTGGCTCCGGAGGATATTAGCTTCAGCAGAAGGATACAGCGGCAGACGACTCGGATTTCAGGCCGGACTCCTCTCATCTCGAAAACCCACTAATCCAACGTCGCCACGAAAATGTGGAGACCCGAGGTAGGGCGACTGATTGGAAGCCTCAAAAATTTAGGCGGGAGCTTGCTGTTTGATGTCACCGGCTCGCTTTCTTCCGGCAACTGCAAGGCATCCGGCGGCGGGCAACGGTTGATGGGAACATACAGCATCCATCGAACGAATATGTAAAAAGGGCAAATTATCTTATAGCCACCCGGTATTTTCAATATTCCCTTATAGCCACGGAAAAAGAATTTTATTCCCTTATAGCCACGAACTGACTACAACCGTTTTTTTTCCCTTTTAGCCACCACGAAAGACTTTTATTCCCTTATAGCCACGAAAAAAGAATTTTATTCCCTTATAGCCACGAAAATGAATTTTATTCCCGCCACGAAAAAGAATTTTATTCCCTTATAGCCACGAAAAAGAATTTTATTCCCTTATAGCCACGGAAAAAGAATTTTATTATTATTTTATTCCTGGAGAGCCACCTTCTCCTGTTCGTGTTCATAGGGTGCCCACCCCTCGCAAGATCAGTCTAAAACTATGTTCCTACCTCCACGAGAGTTCTGAGGAGGATACCCCTGTCGTCCCCATACATCGTGAGGCTTGCTGCCTGATTTCCGATCATAAAATTGGTCCTTTGCATTCTATCCGAGGGAGAGGGAGGGGATGCAAAATGCAGTTCAGACTGAAATAGAAGGAACACACACTTATCCGTTTCTTGACCTACGATGCCGTGTTATGAAAACTGTTGAGGGGCCCCTTCACAGGGGAAAACTCCCCTTGA
This sequence comes from Diplonema papillatum, assembly GCA_030068145.1. Taxonomy (NCBI): domain Eukaryota; phylum Euglenozoa; class Diplonemea; order Diplonemida; family Diplonemidae; genus Diplonema; species Diplonema papillatum. The sequence goes on along the minus strand of JAPJBO010000520.1, from coordinate 1,028 downwards.
AACCACGACTCAGAGGACCCTTGCCGTTGATACCTTAAAGCCAGGACTTAGTGTCTGGTGCAACCAGGACTGGTTGACTTGTCTGGTTGGGTGGTACAGGCTGTCCAGGCTGGTCAGGGAATAAAACTCTTTTCCCGTGGCTATAAGGGAATAAAATTCTTTTTTCGTGGCTGTAAGGGAATAAAATTCTTTTTTCGTGGCTATAAGGGAATAAAATTCTTTTTCCGTGGCTATAAGGGAATTTAAAAAACATGTGGTGGCTGTAAGGGAATAAAAAACATTGACGTGGCTATAAGGGAATAAAATTCTTTTTTCGTGGCTATAAGGGAATAAAAAAAAATCGTGGTGGCTATAAGGGAATAAACCCTTGTAAAAACATACGCGGCAGCCTCAACTTCTACATCCTCCTCGTCGTGCTTGTAGGGGTAAACCGGTCCAACTGGGTTGTACGCGCAGTCTGTGTGAGTGTGTGTGTGTGTGTTTGTAGAATAGAGTGAGTGGGTGTGTGCATTGATTCTTTGGGCGACAGTCTATGACTCTCAAGCGAGGTTCAACCCGAACTCGTGTTCGGTATGTATCTTTGTGTTTCAAAAACGCAACGTTTGTGTAAACGTATTAGCTGTCATACTGTACGGCGCCATGAACTGCATCTGCTGCTGAAGGTGCACAGGATACTTCTGGAAAGCGGGCATCGGAGCAGAAGACATGCTGATTACCTTTCCGACAACGGCCATGATGCTTGCGTTTGACTGGTCTTGTTTTTTGTTTTGGGGGTTTTTTTGAGGGTTTTTTTGGGGGGTTTTGTTTGCTTTTTGAATCCGCCTTTTCTTTTGCTCTTGGTGGAGGAGTTTGTGTTTTCTTTCGCGGGTGGATATGAGACGGGGTGTTGAAGATGTCCTGTGGGGAATTTATGCGGTGGATATGAGACGGATATGAGACGGGGTGTTGAAGATGTCCTGTGGGGTGTTTATTCGGTGGATATGAGACGGGGTGTTGAAGATGTCCCGGTGGATATGAGACGGGGTGTT